>CAUYQG010096275.1:0-11524 GCA_963574415.1 Tarsius wallacei
ATTTGTCTATCTTAGCTTTTATGGCATCACTTTTGGGGACTTGAAGAATGTTTTTTATACTCTGATGTACATAGGGATGTTTCCTACATTTTATTCTAGGATTTTTAATGGTTTGAGGTTTCATGTTTATGTCTTTGATTCGAGTTGATTTTTGTATATGGTGATAGGTAGAGGTCAAGTTTCATTCTTCTGCATGTAGTCAGCTAGTATTCCCACCATTTGCTAAATATGATTCTCTTTCCCCAGAGATTGCTATTGGTAGCTTTGTTGATGATGAGTTGGTTGAGAGATTATGTTTTTGCTTCTGGAATCTCAGTCCTGTTCCATTGATCCATGGGCCTATTCTTGGACAAATACCAGACAATTTCGTTACTATAGCCTTGCCGTAAAGTTTAAAGTCTAGAACTGTGATACCTTCCACTTTGTTCCTTTTGCTAAGGATTATTTTTTTCTATTTGTGCTCTGTTTTGTGGTTTCCATAAGAATTTGTGGTTTCCATAAAAATTTCTGTATGTCGTTGCCAGGTCTGAGATAAATGTTGTTGGTAATTTGATAGGTATTGCATTTAATCTGTAGAAAGCCTTATATAGGATGGACTTCTTGACAACATTGATTCTTTCAATCTGTGAGCAAAGAAAGTTTTCCCATTTGTTTGTGTAATCTTTGATTTCCCTGAGCAATGTTTTGTAGCTTTCATTATAAAGGTCTTTCGCTTCTTTGGTTAGATGACTTTTAAGGTATTTCATTTTATTGTGTGTGGCTACTGTGAATTGAATTGTTCTTTTTTATTTGGTTCTCTGCCTGCTTGTTGCTGATGTATAGAAATGCAACTGTATTTTCCACATCGATTTTGTATCCTTATGACTTTACCAAAGTTGTTTCTCAATTCAAAGAGGCTTTTGAGAAACTCCCTAGGGTTTTCAAGTTATAGAATTATATCATCCAACAAAGAGAACTAGCTTAACTTCTTCTTTTCCCATTTGATACCCCTGATTTTCTTCTATTGCCTAATTGTTCTAGCTGGGACTTCCAGCACTATGTTGAATAGAAAGGATGAAAGTGGGCATTCTTGCCTTGTTCCTATTTTTAGGGGAATACTTTCAACTTCTGCCCATTGAGCAAAATGTTGGCTGTAGGGTTTATCATAAATGACTCTTACAGTTTTGAGGAATGTTCCTTCTATGCCTGGGTACTTGAGGGTTCTTATCAAAGGGGGCTGCTGGATTTTGTCAAATGTTTTTTCTGTGTCTATTGATATAATCATATGACTCTTGGTTTTACATCTGTAAATGTGCTAAATTACAATTATGGTCTTGCAAATGTTTAGCCAGCCCTCTATCACAGGAATGAAGCCCAGTGATCATGATGGATGATCCTTGAGAGGTATTGTTGGATCCAATTTGCTAGAATTTTGTTGTGAATTTTCGCATCTATTTTCATCAAGGAAATTGGCCTATAATTCTCTTTTCTTGTTGGGGTTTTGTTAGGTTTGGGTAGCTGTATGATGTTAGCTTTATAAAATGAGTTGAGGAGAAGTCCATCATTCTCAAATATTTGGAATACTTTCAATAAGTTTGGTACCAGCTTTCCTTGCATGTCTTGTAGAATTTAGCTTGGGAACTTCTGCTCCAGGGCTTTTTTAGGTGGGGGAGATTTCTTATGACTGAATCAATTTCCTGGATTGAAACTGGTCAGTTCAGAGTTTTAATTTATTCTTGTTTCAACCTTGGGAGGTTGTGTGATGTCAGAAAGTCCTCCATTTCTTTTAGGTTTTCTAGTTTATTTACATACAGGCATTCATAGTAATCTCTGGCAATCTTTCAAATTTGTTCAGAGTCAGTTATGACTTCATATTTTGCATTTCAAATTGTGTTTATTTGGACTTTCTCTCTCTTTTTTCTCCAGTCAATATAGCCAGGGGTCTATCAACCTCATTTATCTTTTCAGAGAAGATTTTTGTCTGGGTGGATCCTTTCTATATCCTGCAACTGTGATTTTATCTTGGTGATCTGGATTCTTTTTTTGATTTTAGGAATTAGGTGATCTTGCCTTTACAGCTCCCTTAGGTGTGACATTAGGTTGTTTACTTGTGATCTTTCTGTCTGCTCGATGTGTGTGTGTGTCCAATGCTATGAATTTTCCTCTGAACATTAATTTCATGGCATTCCAGAGATTCTGATAAGATGTGTGATTGTTTTCATTTGTTCAGGAGTTTAAAAATTTCTGTCTTGATTTCTGTGCTGACTCAGAAGTCATTCAACAGCATTTTGTTTAGTGTTCTTGACTTTGTGTGCTTTGTGGGGATCTTGGTGGTGGTGATGTTTATTTTTATTCCACTGTGATCTGAGAAGATGCTTGGTATTATTTTAATCTTTTGAAATTTGTTCACATTTGATTTATGTCCGAGGATGTGATCAATCTTGGAGTAAGTTCCATGTGTTGATGAGTAGAATGTACACTCTGTAGATGTTGGGTGAAGTGTTCTGTACATGTCTATTAAATCAATTTAGTTGCATGTCAGATTGAGGTTCTGGATATCCTTGTTGGTATTTTGCCTCAAAGATCTATCTAAAACTGTTAGTGCAGTACGTAGGTCTCCAAATATGATTATGTGAAGTCAAGGTCCTGTTTTAGTTTACTTATTAGTTGTTTTATAAACACAGGTGCTCCTATGTTGAGTGCCTATATGTTTAGAATGCATATTTCTTGTTAATGGATTGAACTTATTGCTATGTAGTTTCCTTTTGTGTCCTTTTCAGCTTTTGATGGTTTGAACCCTGCTTTTTCTCATAACAGAATAGATACAGCTGCCCTCTTCTGTGCTCCATTCACCTGAAAGATCATTTTCCAGCTTCCAGTTCTGAGTTCGTGGGTGTCCTTTGCAGTGAGATGAGTTACCTAGAGGCAGTAGACAGTTGGATCATGTTTCTTTTTTGTTTGCCACTCTATATCTCTTCATTGTTGCATTTAGATCATTCACAAATTGATTATTGAAATGTGAGAGTTTATCCTCATCATAGAGCTCTCAGAGAATTGCTTTGTTTCCTTTTTACTTTTTTTGTTTATAAATGTGTTTTTCATTTTTGTGAGCACTCTGTGTGCTCTGTTACCTCTGTGTTTGTACTTTTGTGGTGAGTATGATCATTCTTTTTTTGTATGTTTGTGTTCAACACCTTCTTCAAAATATCCTGAAGGGCTGGTCTGGAGGTGGCATACCATCTTGGGGATTAGATGTCTTAAAAGAATTTTTATTCTCCATCATCGATGAAACTTAACTTTGTGGGTTAGGAATTTCTTGCCCGGTATTTCTTATATTTAAGAAAGTTAAAAATTTAAATCCAGTTCCTTCAGGGCTTGTAGTGTTTCTGAAGATAAGTCTGGAGTGATTTTGATGTGCCTTACCCAATAGGTAGTCTGACCTTTCTTTCTTGCTGCCTTGAGAATTTTTTTCTTTCATGCTTCTTGGTGGAGATGGATTAATAAGTGTCTTGGGGATGGTCTTCTCATATGATACCTTGTGGGGTTTTACTGAATCTCTTGAGCTTGAATGATCTTTTCTCTGACTAAATGTGGGGAGTTTTCTTGAATGACATCCTGGAATGCTTGTTCCATGGCATTCTTGTTCCATTTCCCTTTCTGCTTCAGGGAGACCAGTCAGGCATTGGCTTGACTTCTTGACATAGTCCTACATCTCTTGGAGACTTTTCTGCTTTTTGAGCTTTTTACATATGTACTTCACAGAATGGATTAGTTCCATATTTTGGTCTTCAAGCTCTTAGATTTTTTCCTCTGCCTGGTTTATTCTACTTCCTGTGCTTGTTTATGTGCTTTTGATTTTCATGATTTTTATTTTCATTATTTTACAATAAAATTTTTAAAAATTGTCCAACTTCATTTTCACTTCCTGTATGGCTTCAGTGAGTTTCACTTCTAGTTTGTCTTGGTTGTAGTTCATTTTTGCCATCCAAACTGATTTCCTTGGCTGTCGTCTGGGGCAGGTCATTCTGGGGGTTTTCTATAGTTTGTGCTTTAACAGCTGCTTTTTGGTCTCTGACTTTTTAGGACTCTGAGGGTTGTCTGTATTTTTTTGTTGATTTTTCCTCACTTGTGACAGGTCTTTCTTTGTTCTCTATAATTCCCGCTTGGTTTTATCTCTTTGAAGCTAGTCAATGACCCTCTGTTCTAGGGTACTTTCTGTGGTTCAATTTAGGTTACTCAGTGAGAGAGGGGTATTTACTTCTGCTTCTTGCTCCCCCATGTGGCAGGTATCTCTCGTTGCCGAATTTTTTCTCCTGCTGCTAAACTAGTAGGACCCTTTATCAGTCCTTGATGTTGGGGTGGGAGGGGGATTGGAGGTAAGTGGAGGGATGTGTGGCATGTCTATTGTCTGTGATCCACAGCCAAAGCCTTCTCACTGAGAAAGCAGTTGAGAGGGTGTCCTTTGTGTCGCTTCCCTCTTGTTTAGGTTTGCACTCCACTCCTGAAACAGAGTGAATTCTCTGCTGTGTTCACTCCTCAGGTGGGACTTCCCCACCTATGATTCAGCACTCACAGTGGCTGACCCAACGTGGGTTCCTTTTTTGCCCATTCCACTTGGGCTTCAGTTCCTCATCATTGTGCCCTGCCCAGGATTCCTCCCACATGTGGTCAACTACATGTACATGACTGGGGGACTGGTGAACCATCCCAAAGTGTCTTCGGTACACTCATTCTCTTTTGATCATTGGGAAGAGTTTCAGTTCTTATGCAATCCTGGTGCACCACAAGTGATGGGGACCTTGTATTCCTGCATCAGTCGTTGCTTTATTGTGTCTGTGTGTTCAAAGAGACCTTTGCTGAATACATGCTGTTTCACCCATCCAAAGATGTTCAAGGTGTCCATATATCAGCAGCTGGGTCCCTACTTTCTCCCTTGCTCAGCAAGAGAGACACCAGTTTGCTGCTCCATGGTGACCATCTTGGTCGAGTCTTTCAGGATCTTAATAATTGTATTAGTCTTTTCAAAGAACATTTTTTGAGTTTCTAATTACCTCTCCTCATGTTTTCCATTTTACTTATTTCACTTGTATTGTTTTATGTGAGTTTCACTTGTTTAACTTTTTCTAACTTTCTAAGATAGATGCTTAGGCCACTGACTTTTAAGCTTTTACTGTTTTATGATATTTACATTCAAGATTATAAGTTTCTCTTTAATTATGTGTTATTTACATCCTAAAATTTTTTATTTACAGCTGTTTTATCATTCACTTCAAATATTTTCTAGTTGTATTTGATACATAACACTTACATAACATTCCTCTTAACTTTTAGACAAATATGAATCTCTTAGTTGTCTTTTTGTTACTAAATTCTAGCCTAATATCCCTGTGATCATTGTGTCTACTCTGTCAAATTTCAATCCTTTGAAATTTGTTGAAATTTCCTTTATAGCCTAGCATGTGGCCAATGTTGATAAATGTTCCAGGTGAACTTAGAAAAAAATGTGTATTTTGTATTTGTTGGGTTGTGTGTTCTACACATTGGCTATTCTGTCAAATTTGCTAATCCTTTTGTTAAAATTGTTTGTATCCTTACTGATTATTTTTCCTGTTTGCTTTATCAGTTACTGAGACAGGAAAGTTGATTTTCCAAATATGATCAGATTAGTCTTTTTTCCCCCTTTACTTCTGTCAGTCTTTGTATTAAATTTAAAGCTCTGACATTAGGAGCATACACAATAGAATTGATTGTCGTACTTTTAGCATTATGAACTAGCTCTCTTTAATTAAATATCTTCAGGTTTGACCACTCCTTTGAACTACAGACGTACCCATCAAATTACTCATTCAATAGCTCCATTTGCCAATCACACGAGTATTTAAAATATTACTTATCTGAAACAAAATTCCTGATTTTCCCTCTTAAACTTACTCTTCCTTCAGATTTCCTTTTTCCAATAAACAGCACTACTATTCCTTAATTTTCATTTTGAAAGGCTCAAATGAAAAGCTTAGAAAGACTTTATGATTTATTTCTTTCTCTTGAGCTTTCAAGTTCTTATTGCATGGACTGCAAAACCACACATGACCTGACCTTCACGTCTTATTTTGTATTTTTCTCCTCTTTGTGTAAGATATTTTACCACATTACTTCTTTCAACTACCTATGGTATTTTTCAACACAAAATACTGTTTCCTGTACTTGGACTGCTCTTACCCCTATTCCTAAAGTGCATGAATTATTTTCTTTGAGGAAAAGTCCTCAGAATGGATTTTCTTTTTTTATTTGTTTCCTTAAACATCTTATAATTTTGTTTCTCCCATTATTGTTGTTGTGTTTTACATTTTGCATCTTTTCCTTTGTTTTGTCTTCCTTTTAAAAAATTCCTTCTTAAAAATAAGAATGGTTTGCTCTTCATTAAATCTCCATTGGCTTGAATAGCACTTAGTACAGGGAACATTGTCAACAAATATCAGTTAAATAAATGAACCAACAAATGGTTCAAAGTCCTTTAAAAATGTTGGTCTTATTCTAGTAGTGAGGAATATTTTTAAAATGAACAAAATTTCAGAGGTTGAACATGATCTTTAAGTTCTGACAATATTACTCTGGCTGATATATGTAGAATGGTAAAGAGGGAGGCAAGACTGGATGCATGAAGACAAATCCACTTGAGAACTTATACTCACTTGACCTAGGTATAAGATAGTGAAGATGCAAACAACCTTTGGCATCAGGGAGAAACAAGTGAAAAAATGATAATTACATTTCTCCTCTATGCAACGGAATGGTTTTGTCATTTTTCCAAGGAAGGGAACACTGGAAGAGACTGCTTATTTGTAGGAAAGGTTTTAAGTTCAAACTTGGAGAAACTGAGTCACAGTTAACTAAAAGATGTCCAAGTGGGGAAATGAAATAGGAGGTTTATTATACCTTGGGTGATCACACATTCAGGTTTGCTTCATACAGATAAGTTTCTGCCAATTGTTCCAGTGTTATAATTCATAGTGCCTTCTTTCACTCCCAAAAATGTTGCTTTGGGTGTACATCATCATAGGTTGGTCAGAGTTGGATATAAATTTGATAGTCCTTCTGCACCTACATTTAATTTAAGCTCCAGGAATTAATTTTGTTGCTTAAAAAGAGAGCATAGAGTTAAAAAAAATAAGAAAATCAAGGACCACAGCTTAAGATTTTTCAATAACAGCATTAAGTATGTTGAATCTGCAAAGGAAATAAAGATATGTTTGGTTCTATGGAAGACAATAAAAAGAGGCAGTAATTCCTACAAAGATGAAAAAAGAACAAATGTCTCCAAGTGGACAGAGATTTGATGACATTTAAGGTCAATAACAATATTAGCATGTCTAATTCTAAGATCCCTCTTTCTTTTTCAAAATATTACTCTTTGAGGCAGCACTAGCATAGTATTAGAAGAGAGATATTAGAGCATGGAAATAATGAAGAGAAAAGGAAGGAAAAGGTCAATGTTGATCCATGTCTCAGCTAGGAAGGAGATGTGGTCATTTTATTTGGTAAAACAGATTGTGGGGAGGATGTAAATGCTCTGGACCATCTTCCAAGGTCATTAGATGTTCACAGCAGACACAATAGTGCCATGGACATGGCAGAAACTCTATAAATGTTAGTTTATGAAGAAAGTAATGTATTTGCTTGAATCCTAATTAAGTCTGAGTTTTTATACCCACTGTGGCAGGAAGAATAATAGACCCTCAAAGATGCCCACCTACTAATTTCCCAACTTGTGAATATGTGACCTTACATGGAAAATGGAATTTTTAAATATATGATTAAGTTAAAAATCTTTAGTTGAGAAGATTACTCTTATCTTTATTTCCTTTGCAGACTCAACATACTTAAGACTGTTATTGAAAAATTTTAAGCTGTGGTCCTTGATTATCTTATTTTTTTTTTACTCTATGCTCTCTTTTTAAGCAACAAAATTAATTCCTGGAGCTTAAATTAAATGTAGGTGCAGAAGACTATCAAATGTATATCCAACCCTGACCAACCTATGATGATATATACCAAAAGCAACATTTTTGGGAGTGAAAGAAGGCACTATGAATTATAACACTGGAACAATTGGCAGAAACTTGTCTGTCTGAACAATATTCTTTAGACAAGAAAGGCAGGAATGTTAGAATAAAAGAGAGATTTGAAAATGGTGGTCGGCTGGCTTTAAAGATAGAGTAAGGGACCATAAGCCAAGGAATGCATGTAACATTTAGAAGCTGGAAAAGGCAAAGACAGGGATTCTCCTATAGAGCCTCCAGAAGGAACACAGGCTGACTTGACACGTAGAGTTTAGCTCGGTTCATTTAGGACTTCAAACTTCCAGAAATGTAAGAGAATAAATTTCTGCTGTTTTAAGTCAATACGTTAGTGGTAATTTGGTTGTTTTTGCTTTTGTTTTCAGTCGGGGTCTCAGTCTGTCACCCAAGACTGGAATACAGTGACAGGAGGATGGCTCATGACTCACTACATCCTTGACTTCCTGGTCTCAGGTAATCTTCCCACATCAACTTTCTTATTAGTGGGGACTACAGGTGTGCACTACCATACTCAATAATTTTGGGGTTTTTTGCTTTGCTGTGGTTGTTGTATTGTGACGAGGTTTCACTGTGTTTCTTTGCTTGAACTCCTGGGCTAGAGCAACCCGCCTGCCTTGGTTTCTCAAAGTGCTGGGATTACAAGCATGATCCACTGCACCCAGCTGGTAGTTTGTTAAAACAGCAAAAGAAAATTAATATATCCACACACCCCTAAACTGATATATACTTTTCTATGCCAGGAAATCATAAACAATGAATCCTCTTCAGGGAACATATCCCAGGTGTCCACATCTCTGAATGCTAACTGTGACTGTGCCACAGAAGACAATACATTCAAATGTGTACACATAAATTTAGATTTTTAAACCAAGAAAGACTGAAAAATCTGATTCTGCAAAAGAATTACTTACCTTAAATTATTTAGCCAGATATTTTTAAATTAGCAGTAGACACCAAGTCCCCTTAAATACCCATGAGTACTTGCTTTGTTTCTACTGGTTTTTATTTACTGAACTTGTATAGATTATTCTAAATTAACTCATCAAGGTTTACTTTGAAAAGCATGTTTTATTCCTTCACAAAATTGTTGGATTATGATTTACATTATAAGATAAAGCAATAATTAAAAAGTATAGTCAATGGAATGAAGAAATTTCTACTTGATTATTCAGTCATTCATTTAATCTGTAATTCATTTATTTATTTATTCATTCACCAAGCAAATATTAATCAGTGAGGATGTGCCAGATATTATTATAAAGACTGTACATAATGCTGACTAGGACAGAAAAGAGTTCTATTTTCACAGAATTTTCGTTTTAGAAGGAGAAGATAGATAATAAAGACCTAAAATAAATAATGAGCTGCCAAGTAGTGCTATTGGCCATATGTGATAGAGAGTACTGAAAGTCTAGGGTCGCCTTAAGAGGCTCTATAAGGAGATAATATTTAAGTTGATGCCTGAATTTTTTTTTTTTTTTGAGTTGGAGTCTCACTCTGTCACACAGACTGGAGTGCAGTGGCCGCTCCTGGCCACTGCAGCCTCGACCTGCTGGGCTCCGGTGATCCTTCCGTCTCAGCCTTCCAAGTAACTGGAACTACAGGCACACGCTACCACACCCCGGCTGATTTTTGATTTATTGTAGAGATGAGGTCTCGCCAAGTTGCCCAGGTGGGTCTCGAACCCGCGGGCTCAGGCAATTCACTCACCTCAACCTCCCAAGGCATGGGATTACAGGCTGAGCAACTGAGCCTGGCGATGCCTGAATTTTTAAGAAAATCCAACTACAAGAAAGAACATTCTAAGTAGAGGAAATAATAAGCACTATAAAAAGCAGTGTGGTCACATTAATATAATGTATGTAATGGACTGCAATGCATTGAGTAAGACAGACATGCATATAATTATAGTTTTATTGGATATCAGATGACAAGTTGAATATATCATCACAGGCAAGTTATTTATCTGAGATGCAACATTTTTGTCTCTAAAATGGGGCAATTAAGTATACTTTCTAAATTAGATAATATTTGTGGAAGTGCTTAGCATATAGTGAAAACCTCAATGCATTTTAGACCTAATTTCCTTTGAAAGAGAAAGCACATAATGCTTACTCTAATACAACTCTTTATTTCAGAAACACTCTTCTAAAAGAGGGAAAGGAATATAGGGGAGTAAGGTCAGAGGAGAAGACCCACAGAGGATTGCAATCTGTTCACAGCTGAGAGAAGGGAACAAATAGTGAGGTTAGGTTGTGGTAGTCAGTCATGACTGAGGAAGCATCTCAACTCAAGAAGAGAGATGTTTAAGATGAAAAATGGTTCATAGGAAATAGTGGGCTGTGCTGATCTGGTGCTTACCATAACAGATAATTTGGACATTATTCAACTTTAATTTATCAAGTTAAGAACAATGTCTTTTCTTTGATTATTTTCCCAAGTCAGCTAATTAAAAATGTCTTTGCCCAGTGAGAGACCATGATTGACAACAGCAATCTCTTAAACCTACAGCTGTTTAACCATGTGTTTCCTTTATTCTAACATTTGCACTGATAATGGATGAATTGTCACCACTCTGTGAAGTTATCTGAGCACAACCTTGTTTATGTTGCAGTGCTCTCCCCAGTCTCTCTGGGATAGTAAGTGGTAAGCCCTCACTGGTAAGCAAGCTGAGGTCAGTCACAGTAGAGCTGGGGCCAATGACTTAATACCAAGAGTTCACAGTATTGCATGACACGTGCCATCAGGAAGCACAGTCACAAGGCTAGCTGCAGGAAACTGAACAGTCATTCCTAAGAGGAATGCCCAGAGCAGTCCCCTGGATAAGCCAGGAAACCCAGATTCCTAGGGGAAAAAATGCAAGTATTATTAAACATCTGTCATGTGTTAGATCTTCCACAGGGGACTATCAAGAATGCAAAATTCAGCATTTCTATTACATTTCTATGCTATATTTCCTTAACGTTCAGATCTCATGACCAATGTTCACCCAATACAGCCTGCTATCTCTCATTCCTATCACTCACTGACACTGATTGCCCTAATTCAAACAGAGTGTCTACAACTCAGCTGCCTACAAGGGCAAGACTTTGAACTTATTACCATCTTTCTCTCCCTTGAATAATATGATAAACAAAATACCATTTTCTTGACATTGTTTCTCTTTTCTGTATTAATCTCCATTTCTAAGTCTTTGCCTTTGCCAGACCTTTAGATATGTTGATGTCCTAGACTAATCTTGAGTCTCTTCCATTCCATCTTTGCAACCTCCTCCTAACAACCCAACAATAACCATGGATCCAACTGCTAACTAAATGCTGAATACTCTTACTTGTTGAAACATTTGTGCTACCTGAAAATTCACAGATGTATGCATGGACAAATAAGCATGGGTTTTATTCCCTTGGCAACTTAGGATGTCAAATGGACACTACATCAGCTGGCCACCTTGTGACCTACACACACACTTC
>CAUYQG010096276.1:0-25496 GCA_963574415.1 Tarsius wallacei
CCTTTTTGGCATCATTTTTCCAAATATATACTTTCTGTAATTAGCTTGCTGCTTACAAAATTCCAATAATTTAGTTTGCTTATTTATAATTATTTTATGTAAATATATTATTTTGAAACCACATGTAAATTACAAAACTAACTTTTCTATTTGTTAACTTTTTTTTCCTGAGTGAATTTTTATTTTTTATTTTTTATACAGGATTTATTGAGAGGACAGGAAAGCTCAACAGTGGGAGGGGACCTGAGGGGATTACCCTCTGTTAACTTTTGTTGAGCGCCTAATGTGTGCTGGACAGAAATTCTCCAGCGCTTCCCAAGGCCCCAACTTTCTAAGTTTTTGCCATTTTGATAAAGACGTATGGATTCTTGACTCTCCGAAAGTGGGAGTTGGGAGGACTTGCTGAAGGCATCTGGAATCTCCTCTCTTGTTATAAAGATGAGGAATATGGAGGCTTTAGGAAATCTCATATTGTTTGACAGTGTAAGAAATACAGATGAAAATGGAAAGTGAAGTCCGGTGTTGGAGTGTCATCTACCTCAACATTCATTCATCTCTGCTAGATGCTAGCACGGGCAAGGGCCGGAAATACAAAAATGGTGAGACTCAGTCCCTGTCTTCAAGGGGCTCTGGGACTATCAGAGCTCTAGTGTTCAGCCCATTCAAGGCACCATCCATGTTGCTTCATTAAAATGAAACCACGGCTTCAGGCTTAAACTGGAGCTTTGGAATTTCTATCATTTTTCTTCTCTAAAAGACAACGATGTGATAATAATGATGATGATGATTTGAGTTGGGGTCTCACTTTGTCACCCAGGCTGGAATTCAGTGGCATGATCATAGCTCACCACAGCTCCTAGGCTCAGGCAATCCGCCTGCCTCAGTCTCCTAGGTAGCTGGGACTACAGGTGTGTACCACCATCCCCGGTTAATTTTTTTATTTTTTGTAGCGACAAAGTCTCATTATGTGCTTAGGTTGGACTCAAACTCCTGGGCTCAAGCAATCCTTCCACCTTAGCCTCCCAGAGTGCTTGGATTACAGGTGTAAGCCACTGTGCCCGGCTGTGGGGAAGAAAGAAAGAAAGAAAGAAAGAAAAAAGGTGATGATTATTGAGCCATTTTGTGGCTCCTAGGGGGACCTGGATAACCTAATCAGGGAACCTGACTGATTAGGTTCTCTGGTTTCTGTAGTGTCTCCTGATGGACACACGCCATGGATGTTTGCTGCAGGGTTTCACCCGGGGTTGCAACTCAAGGGCCTTGCCATGGTGGGAGAACTACATTGACAAAGAAGTCCAACTACCCGGGCCTCAAAGTCCCCTCAGACCCCAGCATGCCCCAGCCCCTCCCAGGCCTCTAATCCTGGGGAGAAAGCCTGGTGCAGTCTGATGGATCTGAGCAGAAGCTGGAGCCCAATCCCACCAGAGTCCCATGGGGTGCCACGAGGGAAAAGGCCTCATTTCTTCTTTGCTTTCCTGACCATTTCTGAAGAGCAGAGGACCAATGACACGCCACCTCTAGTTTCCCGGCTGCCACCCAGACCTTCCACTCCTTCAAGGAAGGAGTGTATGTTTTTTAGGTACAGGTTCCTGTCTTTGGCTTGGAAGGGTGCTGCATGGCTAGAAACAGGTTTGTGAAATGAATACTTGATCCACTCCCTTACCAGCTAACAGTTTTGCTATTTCCCTCCTTGGAGGACCTGTGTAGCGGGGCATGCGGGCTGCCCTGAGGCTGGAGAGAGTGGCTATTGCGGTGATGAGCCAGGGTCCATGGCCGCAGATCCCCAGCGGCAACGCCCACGCCAAGACGGCAGTGCCAGAGAATGACCACCAGGGGGCGCGCGGCTCTTCTCTAGACTGGTTTCTGCAGGAAACCTGCCTCCCAGCCCATCTCCTCTTCTTCCCTTAATTAGGTGAGGGAACTTAGATAAACGTCGACGGTGGAAGAGATGCCCGGTGCAATGAAACCCTGGCTTCTTCTGTCCCTGACCCATTCCCCTAGCTCCCTGCTCCTTTGCATCCCACCCCCCTGCTATAAACTAGTATCCTCGACCTCACCCTGAGGGACACTCCATGGACAGTTATGAGATCCAGTCTGTAGTCCTTTCTTTAGTCTCTTGAAGGGAAGCTTCCGGCTATCCATTGACAGCCTGATACGAACTAAACTAACACCAGGACATAGGTTCATGGGATTTTCAAGGGCATGTATGAATACTTGCATAATCAGTTCAAAGAGGAGAGAAGAGGGGCCAGGTTTAAAAAAAACAAACATGCCTGAGCCCTCGGGTTCGAGACCCGCCTGGGCAACTTGGCGAGACCTCATCTCTACAATAAATCAAAAAATTAGCCGGCGTAGTTCCAGCTACTTGGAAGGCTGAGGCGGAAGGATCGCCGGAGCCCAGCAGGTCGAGGTTGCGGTGGCGGGAGCAGCCACTGTACTCCAGTCTGGGTGACAGAGTGAGACTCCAACTCAAAACAAAACAAAACAAAACAAAACAACCAAAACTTTGCAGACAGACAATGATTTGAAAGGAAGCGAGGATTCCACGTCAGAGAGATTGGAGGCTTAGCTGCCATTACAGCCCCCTGTGCCCTTAAGTCCTCCTCTCTCAAGACTCTCGTTTCACCCCAGTCTCTGTGTGTCTGCCTTCTGCAAAGCCATGTGGCACTACCTGGTGGTCTTTGCGGCCCTGTTCTACCTTGTGTGCTGGTACTGGGAGAGGCAGGTGGTGAGCCATCTTCCAGACAAGTGTGTGTTCATCACGGGCTGTGATTTGGGCTTTGGGAACCTGCTGGCCAGACAGTTGGATGTGTGAAACTTGAGGGTGCTGGCTGTGTGTCTGATGGAGAAGGGGAATGAACAGTTAAGGGGCCAGAAGACAGACAGGCTGGAGATGGTGACCCTGGATGTCACCAAGACAGGGAGCGTTGCTGCAGCTGCCTAGTGGGTGAAGGAGCACATGGGGGACAGAGGCACCACCCAGGGTCCTCAAGTGTGTCTGTTCTTCCCTCAGTGTGAAGGAGATGCCCCCTGTCTGCTCCCTGGGAAGATCCCCAGAGTGTCTTTGGGTTGAAGAAACACTCACTATTTCCTATTTCTCACCTCCCAGGCCCACCTGAGCCCCTTTTCTTTCTAGTCTCTGGCCCCTCCTGGCCTTGGAGTGCTCTAGTCTTGAGGAGTGTGCCCTGCTGAAAATTTGTCCCCCAGATCTCCTCTCTGTAGTCTTCCTTCCTTCGCAAGCAGAAGTTTTTTTATTGCTTGATGCTGATTGTCTGGGTGAGAGAAGTGGTGACTTTCTGGAGGGAGTAGAGAAAGGGGCAGTGGGCTAGGGGCATGCAATAAATAAAAAATTAGCTGGACATGGCAGCATGTGCCTGTAGTTCCAGTTACTTGGAAGGCTGAGGCTGAAGGATCACCTGAGTCCAGCAGATCAAGACTGCGGTGGCTGTAAGCATGCCACTGCACTCCAGCCTGGGTGATGGATGGAGTGAGACTCCAACTCCAAAAAAAAAAAAAAAAAAAAGAAAGAAAAAGAAACGGTAGATGACACAAACAAATGGAAAAATGTCCCATATTCATGGGTTGGAAGAATCAATTATATGGTCATAGAATGACTATATTATCCAAAGTAATCTATAGATTCAATGTAACTATCAAACTACTAATGTCATTTCCCACAGAATTAGAAAAAAAAAAATCTTAAAATTAGTATGGAACCAAAAGAGACAGAATAGTCAAAACAATCCTAAGCAAAAAGAACAAAGCTGGAGGCATCACATTACCTGACTTCAAACTAGACTACAAGGTTGCGGTAACCAAACAGCATGGTACTGGTATAAGAGCAGACACATGGACCGATGGAACAGAATAGAGAATGCAGAAATAAGCCCAAATCCCTACAATCAATTGATCTTTGACAAAGTAGACAAAAACATAGACTGGGGACCAGGTGCAGTGGCTCATGCCTATAACCCCAGCACTTTGGGAGGCCGAGGTGAGAAGATTGCCTGAGCCCAGGGGTTTGAGACCAGGCTAGGCAACTTGGTGAGACCTCATATCTACAATAAATCAAAAAATTAGCCAGGCATGGTGGTGCAAGCCTGTAGTCCCAGCTACTTGGAAGGCTGAGGTGGAAGGATTGCCTGAGCCCAGCCTGGGTGACAGAGTGAGACTCCAACTCAAAAAAAAAAAGAAAAAAAAAATACACTGTGGAAAGGGCACCCTAGTCAACAAAGTGTTGAGAAAATTGGATAACTACACGCAGAAAAATGAAACTTGATCCCTGTCTCTCCCCCATACAAAAATTAGCTCAAGATGGATTAAATATTTAAGTATCAGACCTGAAACCATAAAAATCCTAGATGAGAAAACCTAGGAAAAACTCTTAGGGAAGCATTATTGAGTGGTGATATGTTCCTACTGAACAGGACATGGAATTTTCAAAGGCATGTATGGGCACTTGCATAAGCAGTTCAAAGAGCAGACAGGTGAGACCAAAATAAAAAATATTGCAGGAAGACAAGATTTGGAACAAAGTGCATACTCTATGCCAGAGAGGCTGGAGGCTTAGCTGCCACCACAGGCCTCTGTGTACTTAAGTCCTCCTCCTCTCTGAAGAGGATACAGACTCTCATTTCACCCCAGTCTGTGTGTGTCTGTCCTCTGCAAAGCCATGTGTCTCTACCTGGCAACCTTTGACCCTCCCAGACAAGTATGTGTTTATCACTGGCTGTGACTCAGGCTTTTGGACGAATGGCTGGATGCACGAGGCTTGAGGGAGAAGGGGGCTGAACAGCTGAGGGGCCAGACATCAGACAGGCTGGAAATGATGATCCTTGACATCTCCAAGACAAAGAGGGTTGCAGCAGCCGCCCAGTGGGTGAAGTGGTGCATGGGGGACAGAGGTACCATGCAGCGTCCTTAAGTGTGTCTGTTCTCCCTGTGTGAAGGGGACACCCATTGTCCACCAGGAAGTAGGCTGGACTCCAAGAAATCTAAGGAGCGAGACTTGGGTTCTGTTCTCCACCCACTGCAGGGTGTGCAGCTCCCAGCCCTGCAGACCCTGTGTCTTCTCTGTTCCTCCTACTCCCCACCCCACACCTATCATGAGGTCCTCACTATCCTGGGTGTGAACTTGCACCCTAATGTGTCCACATGGCATGAGCACAACACAGAGCTGCTCTCTGATCTTCCCACTGACCAGGACTCCGAGGCCTGGTGAATAATGTGGCATCGCCATGTCCATGTCCCCCAATGAGTGGCTGACCAAAGAAGACTTTGTGACCATACCGGATGTGAGCCAGTTGGGGGTAATTGATGTGGCTCTGAACCTGCTGCCCTGAGTGAGGAAGGTGAGGGGCCACGTGGTCAATGTCTCTAGCATAGTGGGCTGGGTGTCAATTTGTGGTGGGGGATGCTGCTTCTCCAAGTATGACATGGAAACTTCTCAGACTCCCTCAAGTGTTGGAATTCACTACAGCCTTTCTTTCTTTCTCTCTTTTTTAAAAAGATGTGGAGTACAGTTCAGGGTTAGGTATACAAATGTTCATTATGCAGTTACCCTTGTTGATGAGGTGTGCCCCTCCCCCCCCGACAGTTTCCCTCAACTGCCAATCCTACTCCCCTCCCCTGACAGTTTCCCACTACTGTCAATCCCTTTCTTATAGTATTATGGTAATTGTTCAAGTCCTCTGATGAGTGAGAACATAAGGTACTCTGTTGTTTGTTTCTGAGATAGATCACTGAGTATGATTGATTCTAAATCCATCCAAGTTGCTGCAGAGTCCATATGTTTGTCCTTCTTTGTGTCTGCATAATATTCCATTGTGTATATGTACCCCATATTTTTTATCCAGTCCAGCTTTGCTGGGCAGCATGGTTGGTTCCATGTTTTTGCTATTGTGAATAGAGCTGCAACAAACATGCGTGTGCAGATATCTTTTTGGTAGAATGATCTGAGTTCCTCCGGGTATATTCCCAATAGTGGAATTGCTGGGTCATATGGAAGGTCTTCTTTCAGAAGTTGCCACACTGTCTTAAAAAATGTTGTACTAGTTTGCATTCCCATCAGCAGTGTAGAAGCATTCCTTTTTCTCTGCATCCTCACCAGTATCTGTTATTGTTTGTTTTATCCATGATGGCCATTCTTAGGGGGTATCTCATTGTGGTTTTGATTTGCATTTCTCTGAGGCTGAGCATTTTTCCATGTGTCTGTTGGCTGCCCACAGTATGACATGGGTGAATCCTGGTGACCCATTGGATGTGTGGGTGGGAGGTGATGACACTGAAGTGGCATATCGCTGGAGAATGTGTAGGACTTAGAGATAGTGAGTCCAGATATTGAAAACATGAAAACCCTATACAGAGGCAATGCCACCATCTCAATTTTTACCCCCAGAGTGCTGTACATTATAAATCACAACTTCTGTGTTTTATTCCAACTCAATATTATATTGTGGTGTTTAGGTTTTATTATTTTTTTAATTTGTGTTTTGCCTACCAAGATCTATTAAGTTTGCCCTCAGACTCTGTGTCTTGCAGGAAGGAGCTCTCCTACTTTGGCGTGAAGGTGGCCATTATTGAGCCCGGTTTCTTCCAGACTGGCACGACCAGTAAGGATAGCACCCAAAAGATACAACTGAAGATGTGGGATCGAGCCATGCCAGAGGTCAAATAGATCTGTGGAGAGACAGTCCAGGCATCCAGTGAGCTGTGGACAGTGGGGAGAGAAGCAAACCCTGATCGGCAATCCTTTAGTGCCTCCGTTAGCATTAGGGCTTGTCCTCCAAGCTCTGCCTTCTCCACTGAGTCAGGACCTTTAGCTCCACTCTCATGGTGGGTGCTGGGTGGTCAACTGGTCAAGACAAGCTTGTGTCCAGGCTTATCAGAACTTGAGACCAGTGTCTATCTGTTTCTCTCATTATTTCGAAGGAAGTTACCCATGGTTTCACGGGAAGCTGACTGTACAGACAGATGGTTGGTTGCATGTGCTTAGATTTCAAGTGTTCATAGAGACCTTCAATTTGTGAAGTCCAGATGTCCCAGGGAGAGACCCAGATGTGACTCAGTGAAAAACAGTTTTTCTTTGCCAGGGTGAGCACTCCTCTGGTAATGTGAGTGATTTCGATTTGGGGCATTGATTTGGTTGAAGGAAGAATAAAGCCTTAGATACTTTCTACTCTCAGTTGACCCCAAAGTGGGGCCACTTGCAGGTGGGAGTAGACATGGATAGTTTCTCATTCCTAACAGACAAGGAAATAACAGAAAAAATAGAGTAAAAGTGCTCAGAGAATCTGTCCTTGGTGAAGAATTGTGTGGAACATGTGTTGATCACCTACCACCCTACCCCCTCACCATGTGCTACTCCTCTGGCTGGGACGCCAGTCTTCTCTACTTCCCTATGAGATACATGTCCACGTTCCTGGTGGATGCCATATTCTACCGGGGCTCTACAAGGTCGGCCAAGGCCCTATGAAGCCAAGACAGGGTACGTGGTGGGTGGTTTTGGGTGATGTGTGAAGGGTGATATGCTATAGGGAGATAAACGGTTGGATGAAGGGAGCTTTCATGTCAGCAGGGCACGTATCCCACCTTCAACCTCATCTTCACAGGATTGTGTTAAGATATTACTCAAGACTCTGACAATATTAGGTGGGAAGAACCAAGGTATTCTGCTAAAGAATGGAGACCCAATAGCACTCATTGGTGTCCTGTTATCTTGGCGGTCGCTCGAGGGTTTGTGCGACTCAGCCAATTCTACAGAATCCACATAATTGAGGATGGTGTGGAATGATGTTCAGCTCCGATGTTCAGCCCACCCAACACCGTCCCTTCCTCCTGCCTGTCTCCTGGAATGTGTATTGGCCAGACCAGTGTAGACCTTCTGCCACATGGAAATGGCCTGGACGAATTGAGGCTCCTGCCTTGAGATACCATGGGTGAGGCTGAGAAGACACTCAGTCTGACCCCTCAGACCTCAAGTGCCAGCTCCGCAGACATTGGCAGGAAGGTGGTGGTTATCTCAATAGGGATCTTGACAGAGGACACATAAACCAACTTTTTAGACATTTGTGTTTTAAAATAAAAGTTCACCTATGCTCTATGGTTTAAACTGTGGCCTTCATGGGTGGCGGGTGTGGACCTCTGAAAGGAGGAACCTTCATGGAGGTCAGTGGATGGGAGGGAAAGACTGTGGAGGAATTTAAAGAGGGAAGTTGGATTATCTTTGCTGCCTCTCAACCTCTCCAGTCACAGAGGTGATGGTTATTGTTTTACCTCCAGGCTTCATTAAGTATCTTGGGATCCCAGGAATAGAGGAGAAGCAGGGAAGGAGACTCCAATACAGCGCTGGCAGGTCCCAAGTCCCTTCCTTGGAGATGGTGATATCTTCCTCTCACCAGCACCCCCTCTGTGGCCTAGTGCCTGGCAATCACTTTATTTTATTTATTTTATTTTGTGCTGGAATCTTACTCTGTTGCCCAGGCTGGAATGCAGTGGCACGCTCATGGCCACCGTAGTCTCAACCTGTTGGGCTCATGCGATTCTTCCAAGTAGCTGGAACTACAGGCACTTGCCACTATGCCTGGTTTATTTTTTGATTTACTGTAGAGATGAAGTCTTGCCAAGTTATCTGGGCTGGTCTCAAACCTGTGAGCTCAGGCAATCCTCTCACCTCAGCCTTCCAAAGTGCTGGGATTATAGGCGTAAGCCACAGTGCCCGGTTGGCAATCACTTTAAAGTCATTGCATTTCGTCTTGTGTCATCCCTCAGGTCTCCCACACAACATGGCTGACACCTACCCCTCCACTAGCAGAGAGTGACAGTCACTTCCAGACCCATCCTTCAATTATTGTCCACCTTGTTGTGCACCTGTGGTATGCTGGACAGAGATTCTTCTGAATTCACAGCACTTCCTGAGACCTTGCCTCTCAACATCATTCGTATTCTGATGATGATTTAAGTGTGCATGCAACAGAGAATGCATTAGCAGACAGTGATGCAGATTCCTGGGCTCAGCACAAAGTACTCCCCAGGGACCTTGGTTTTCTCCAGCAGGATACAAATCATGGATGTCCTTGTGTTGTTGCACAAATCAGCATTAATTTTCAAAGGACAAACTGAGGCAAGATGTTTCCAGCCCTTTCTACTTAAAACATGAAATGAATGCTTGACCGGGCTCGGTGGCTCAGCCTGTAATCCCAGCACTTTGGAGGTCGATGTGAGTGGATTGCCTGAGACTGCAGGTTCGAGACCAGCCCAGGCAACTTGGTGAAACCTCGTCTCAACAATAAATCAAAAACTAGCTGGGTGTGATAGTGCGCACCTGTAGTTCTGGCTACTTGGAAGGCTGAGGCTGAAGGATCGCCAGATCCCAGCAGATCGATGCTGGGGTGGCTGTGAGTGTGCCACTGCACTCCAGCCTGTGTGATGGAGTGAAACTCTAACTCAAAAAAAAAAAGAAGTGAATGCTCATGTCCACCATGTGCAAAATGAAGGTATAAAGATGACCAGAAGGGCCCTCAAGGAGATCCAAGTCCCTGGATGTTCTAATGCCAGCCCACTCCAGGTCAATCCATGCTGTTCCCTCAAAGCAATGCAGGAACTTCATATTTACTCTCAAGCTTCCATACTTTTTTTTACTCTCTTGACAAATATTTGCGACTGTGTGAGCACAAATGTACACACACACACACACACACACACACAAAGCCAACTACGTACAGAGAAGAAATGACTTGGCATAAGAGATTGTGATTTCAATTTATATCTAACTAGGGCAGGTATTCTTGAGGTTTGACTCACCCCTGGGAGGCCTCTCTTGAGGGTGATAAAACCATGAGTGTTCGCATCCCTGCCCCTCCATTTTGAGCCCCTTTAA
Organism: Tarsius wallacei; assembly: GCA_963574415.1. Classification (NCBI taxonomy): domain Eukaryota; kingdom Metazoa; phylum Chordata; class Mammalia; order Primates; family Tarsiidae; genus Tarsius; species Tarsius wallacei. The sequence goes on from CAUYQG010096276.1 coordinate 9,878, forward strand.
GATATGGAACTGCTCCAAGGCTGGACCTACCCTCCTCATCTTGGCCCATGAGTCAAGGGAGTCAACGTTGCTAGTATAGAATGTCAATGGCTGTAAAATGTCCAATGTCAACCAATCCACGATCTTACCTTGACCCTAGGAATCCCGCCCCCCCGCCACCCGTCCTTCTAGGTTTCTTTTCTCAGTGAGAGATCCTGGTCCAGGCTGATGGGCCTGTGTGGGGCCTGGAACCTGGTCCCAGAGTCCACGGGACTCCCAGAAACTGCCTTCTCTTCTTCTCTTTGCTGTCTGGTTCTTTGAGGAACACAGGGTCATTGAGTCCTAATCTCAAGTCTCTTCCCTCCAAATCCTGCTTTCCAGTTACTGCATGTTATAGGTGGACCTTCCATTCTGGAACCCAGCTCTAGGCTTAGTAGGGGCTGCATGCCTGTGGGGTCTTGAGACAGGTTGCACAGTGAACTCCACTTTCTGTGTCTTTAGTTTTCTTTTTCCTTTCCTACATCTTCCCCTATTTGGAAGACTCATGCTGGATGGAGAAGGGTGAATTGGTGAGGCCTCCATGACGCTGGGGAGAGACTGAGTGACTGAGCTGGGATCCCCGGAGAGCAGCCAAATTGCCAACAGGGGCCCATGTCTGCCAGAGTGAGCAGGAACTCAGAAGTGCAGCCCTGGAGCCTGCCCAAACTTTCCTTTCCGTGGAGTACGTGGGTTGTCACTGTAAGGATGTCTTCTGCAGGAGTCTTAGGGGAAGACCCCAACATTAAGCCTGGAGAGTGAGTCGTGCAACCCTCTCTTACAAATGAATAGCTAGGTCAGTGCTACACCTGCCTGACCGCTCCAGCAACTTGTTGGGGGAAGGGGTGGTTGCAGTTTCTGTTTACTCTGCCCTTCCCACATACAGACCAAGAAGGGAAGAGGGAGCAGATTCATTTGAGTTGTTTATAGAACCTGGATATTAGGCCTTTGTTGGATTCACAGTTTGCAAACATTTCTCGCAGTCTGTGGGCTGCCTCTCGACTCTTTTGATGGTTTCTTTTGCTGTGCAGGAGTTCTTCAGGTTGATTAGGTTCCACTTATCAATTTTGATTTTTGACTGCATTTGCTTTAGAGGTCTTGGTCATGAATGCATTGCCTAGTCCAATGCCTATAAGAGTATTTCCTAAACTGTCTTCTAGAATTTTTATTTAACAAACGCAATCCACCACATAAAGAGAAGTGAAAACAAGGGCCATATGATTTTCTCAGTAGACTTAGAAAAAGCCTTTGATAAAGTCCAACATTCCTTCATGATAGAAAACTTTAACCATCTAGGTATTAAAGGACCGTTTTTCAAAATAATTAGAGCCATCTGTGAAAAAGTTAGAGTTAGCATCCTGCTTAATGGGCAGAAGTTGGAAACATTCCCCCTAAGAACTGGAACAAGACAAGGTCGCCCACTCTCACCATTCCTATTTAACATAGTGCTGGAAGTTCTAGTCACAGCAATCAGGCAAGAGAAAGTAAGAAAAGGTATCCAAATTGGAGAAAAGGCAGTTAACTTATCCCTCTTCACAGATTTTGTCATGCTATACCTATAAAACCCTATAGATTCACCAAAAGACTCCTAGCACTCATTAAATGACTAGTAGGGTATCAGGACACAAAAATAATACTAAAAATATGTTGAATTCCATACATCAACAACAAACAGGATGAGAACCAAATCAAGAACACAATCCCATTCATGTTAGCCACAAAAAGAATAATATGCCTCATAAGACATCTTGCCAAAGAGGTGAAAGAGCTCTACAATGAGAACTACAAAACACTGCTAAAAGAAATCAACGATTACACAAACAAATGCAATAACATCCCGTGCTCACGGATTGGAAATCCCTGTTGAATCACCAGCATCCTTTTTCACAGATGTAGAAAAGACAATACTTGAATTCATATGGAAGCAAAAAAGAGCTCAAATAACCAAAGGAATCCTGAACACAAAGAACAAAGCTCGAGGCATCACATTGCCAGATTTCAGACTTTGATACAAGACTATAGTAACCAAAACAGTATGGTACTGGTATAAAAAGAGACACATCGATCAATGGAACAGGATAGAGAACCTGGAAGTGAATCAGTTGGCCTACCAACAACTCATCTTTAGAAAGTTGACAAAAACAGACACTGGGGAAAGAACCCTCTCTACTACAAATGGTGCCAGGGAAACTGGTTAACCATATGCAGAAGAAGAAAGCGGAACCCTTACCTGTCATATACAAAAGTAACTCAAAATGGGTTAAAGACTTAAATGTAAGACCCCAAAGTGTCAAGGTCCTTGAAAACCTGGGGAACACTCTCTTGGACATTGGCCCAGCAATGAGTTTATGTCCAGTTTCTCAAAAGCAAATGCAGTGAAAACTAAAATTGACAAGTGGGGGCCTTATCAAGTTAAAAAGTTTCTCCACAGCAAAAGAAACTATTAACAGAGCAAAAAGACAACACACAGAATGGGAGAAAAGTCTGCAAACTATGATTCCTGCAAGGCCTAATATCCAGAATCGAAGGAACTCGAATGGAAATGCAAAAAACAAATAGCTTCATTAAAAAATGATCAAATTGCAGTAGTTGGAAACTGCCAGGGGAGGGACAGGAGTGGGGGTATCACATAACATTAATAAAGGTACCTGATCTCAAACCAGGCAAAGTAGGGATTAAAGATAGGTCCAAACTTTACCTGTACAATAACCATTTATATACCTAATCCTGGATTGTACCCCACACCTTTAAAATAAAATAAATAATTAAATGATCAAAAGGCAGGAACAGATACTTCTCAAAGGAGGACATGCAAGCAGTCAACAAACATATAAAATTCTCAGCATCACTAATCATCAGAGAAGTATAAATCAAAACCACAATGAGATACTATTTCATGCCTGTCAGAATGTCTATTAAAATGTCTATTAAATTAAAGAGTCTTTTAAAGTCAAAGTAAACAGATGTTGGCCAGGTTGTGGAGAAAATGCTGGTGGGAATGAGGGAAGGTCAACCTTTGTGGAAAGCAGTTTGGAGACTTATTATCAAAGATCTAAAAACAGATTTGCCATTTGACCCAGCACACCCACTACTGGGGATTTACCAAAAGGACTGTAAATTGTTCTATCAGAAAGACTCCCGCATTTGTATGTTTATCGCAGCACTATTCACAATAGCAAAAACATGGACCCAATCTAGGTGCCCATCAAGGGTGGAATTGACAAAGAAAATGTACAGAGACTCCATGGAATACTATGCAGCCATAAAAAAATAACAAAATCATGTCCTTTGCAAAAACTTGAACTTAGCGGGGGATCATCACTTTATGTGAAGTATCTCAGAAACAAAAAAACTGGACACTGGATACTGCATGATCTCACTTATGACTGGGAGCTAAATACTGACCACTCATGGGCATGGGGATGGGAACCACAGACACTGAGTACAATTAACGTGGGGAGGTAGGGATGGCAAAAAGGTTTGAAAAACATGCTCACCATCCGCTGGACAGGCTCGGCGGAAGCCCAAACCTCCCCATCATGCAATGTACTTATGTAGCAAACCAGTACATGTCCCTTTTTACTCTAAAGAAAACAAAAAACCGCTGGGCTCGGTGGCTCATCCTGTAATCCCGCACTTTGGGAGGCTGAGGTGAGTGGATTGCCTGAGCCCGCGGGTTCGAGACCCGCCTGGGCAACTTGGCGAGACCTCATCTCTACAATAAATTAAAAATTAGCCGGGCGTGGTAGCGCGTGCCTGTAGTTCCAGCTACTTGGAAGGCTGAGGTGGAAGGATAGTCGGAGCCCAGCAGGTCGAGGCTGTGGTGGCCGGGAGCGGCCACTGCACTCCAGTCTGGGCGACGGAGTGAGACTCCAACTCAAAAAAAAAAAAAGACAAAAAACCAAAAGCCCAGATGAATAACTGTTATTAATGTGTGCAACATCCAAATCCCCAGGCACTGCTCTACCGATCACTCGTAAGTCATTTCTTTGCTGGCCTCCCATGAACAAGGATGTGCCTATTGTAGATTTAGGTCTACAACCAAATTCTAGCTCCTGTTACTATACCTGTTCATTATACACTGATAATATCAATTACAGGCTTATCATCCCAGGTGTAGAATAAAGTAAGGACCCATTCCTCTCCCTACCCAGAGACAACTGCATGATTGACCCTTCTTTTCCTCTCATTTCCTCTTCAAACATTTATATTATGGACTATGTCTTGGGCTTAAGGAAACCATTGGCCAGATAGCTGGACATGTGAGGCTTGTGGGTGCTGGCTGCGTGTCTGACAGAGATAAGGCCAAACAGCTGAGGGGCCAGACATCGGACAGGCTGTAGACAAGTGACCCCGGATGTCACCAGGTCAGAGAGGTGGAACTACAGGTGTGCGCTGCCACATCCAGCTAATTTTTCTTGGTTTGTTTTATCATGAGGCTCTCACTCTACCTGGGTGTGAACTTGGACCCTAATGTATCCACAGTGCACAGGCACAATGCAGTGTTTTTCTCTCATCTTCCAGCTTCATGTCCAAGGCCCTCAATGAGTGACTGACCAAAAAGGACATTGCCACCATACTGGACATGAACCTGTCAGGGGTGATTGATGTGACCCTGAGCCTGCTGCCCTTAATGAAGAAGGCAAGGGGCCGCGTGGTCAATGTCTCCAGTGGCTGGGGGTTGGATGTCACTTTGTAGTGGGTCTACTGCATCTCCAAGTTCAGTGTGGAGGCCTTCTCGGACTCCCTCAGGTATTGAACTGGAACAGGGCACGCCCTTAGTCCTCCTGCTTCTGTTCTTCTGGGGAAGACTTTTCCTGGGTGATTGCTTAATCACGAACTTTGAAAATCTCTTTTGAGATCTTTTTGACTTCAATTGCAATCTCTCTTCTCTTCCTCTTTCTGGATGTGGCTGGTCATTCACTGGGAAGCGCATTTCTGCGTGAAGGGTGGTAGGAGGACCCCAGACTGTGGAGTCTAGTTAGTCATCCCATCCCTCTGCCCTGGAGGAGGCCCTCAGTCAGGAGGCAAAATTGGACTCTGAGAATTTTGATCCAGAACCTGCTAAGCAGAACACCGTGCTTATGTTACCTGTTCCTGGTTTAGAACACCATGGACTAAGTCTGACTCTAGGAGAGGACTCCAAACACTTCTTCCCATTGCACCATGATATCAGACTAATCAATAGAAACCACGCAATCGGCACTGGATGGAATAAGGCTTTCCTCATGTCCAGAAGAAACAGAGCAAGATTGGCTACAGTACTGTGCTTTGATCCCCATGGCCAGGAAGTCTCTCCCAGGAGCACTCACTGAGTAGGAGCTACGAAAGACATTCCCCCATAAGGCCATGAGCCCCGCCCTGTCTTGTGAGCTCCACTTCTCTCGGGAACAAATATTCTAGGCCTCAGGCCTATCCTTATACAGCTGAGTAGGGGACAAAGGAATTGCCTTTTCCCAGCAGAGCCCATGTCCATAGCCACCATGACTTTCAGTTTCAGGGAGCCCTTGAGGTGGTGGGTGGAGCATCAGAGTCAATAAAACACACACTTGTAGACAATTGTCTGAGTGCCCAAGAAATGTGTCCAAGGATAACAATAAGGCTTTGTCCCTAACCTAAAACTCTGAGAACTGAGAGAGGGACAAGGAGATCCAGAATCATTTTTGCCATCCTTTTAGGGGTGTGACCAAGTTAGCCATGCCGGCCACAGCAGTCACCAGAGTTGTGGAGGGTCCTGGAGTTGGACGTGGGCTAAGGAGTGAAGAATTCTACCTGGCAGCCTGATGAGGAGGGTGGGAAGGACTCCTGGAAGAGGGAGTGGTGTCAGCATGAGCTGATCATCTATACTGTGGAGTCCTCCTGGGGTAAAGGACAAGGCCAGGCCTGGAGGAGGAGGCTGGGCTGGTGGATGTGGGAGAGCTTGTGAAGGGTGTGTGGGCCCTCGACAGGTGTTATTCTTCATGCTGTTGGTGGTGGAACCCCATGGAAGGGATTTACTCAGGCCAGCTGCTTGGTCTCATGGGCATCTAGACACCTGCTGACTGCAGGGAGCAGCATGGCTAAGAGCGTGGGGAGCTCAGACTAGGTAAAGAGTGCTCCTCAGAGGACAGCTGGAGTCACTCAGCTGAGAGATGTCCAGGGCGTTTCCTGGGGGTGGGGGGAGCAGAGAAGGGGAAAAGGAACTGAGGAGTGTAGGGGATATGAGATGGACGAGTTCTGTTGACCCATTTGATGTGAGGGGTAGGAGGTGATGGCACTGAAGTGGTGTCTTGCCAGAGAATACATAGGATTTAGAGCTAGTAAGGCTGAATATGGAAAACCTGGAAAGCTCAGAGACAATGCCATCATCATTAATGTTTCCCACTAGCTGCTGCACTTCTCAGCTTGCCAAACTTTCTAGCTTATTCCACCACCATCCCATGTTGGTTTTTTACTGGGTTTATTTGTTTCCTGTGTTTTGCCTCCCTAGACCTCTGAATTCCTGCCCCTGCCTGTCTTTCTTGCAAGAGGGAGCTGTCCTTATTTGGAGTGAAGTCCGCTGTGTTTGAACCCAGTTGTTTCAAGACCAACATAACCGACACTAAAAGACACTAAAAGATTCCAGAAGTTGTGGGACCAGGCCAGCCCTAAGGTACAGGAGATCAAAGGCAAGAAGCTTCTGTCATCCTGTAAGTGAACTGTAGACTTGAGGAGAGAAGCAAACCCTCATCTGGTCCTGGGTCTATCATGAGGCCTCCACCACTATCAGGGCCTGTTCTGCTGGTGAGTGGGGAAGCACAGTCTCCCCACAAAGGGTGTCCTTTAGCCCCATTTTCATTGTCACCTGTCAGCAACTAGACACCTAAAGAATGGGTCCAAGCTTTTTAGAAATTGAGACCAGTGTGTATCTGAATACCTCATTGTTTTGGAAGCCAGCAAGAGAAGACTCGAGATCTTGTAGGAAACTGATACTAGAGATGGGTGGTTTCATGTGCTTAGATTTCGAGTGTGAGTAAAGACCTTGGATTTGTGCAGTACAGATATCACAGGAAGAGAGGCAGAGTGGGTTGAGTGTGGAACTGTTGTTTCTCCGGAGGGTCGGGCTCCCCTCAGAGAATTTGGGTGAATTAGATTTGGGGCACTGGCTTTGTGGGGAGCAAGAGTTCTTAGAAATCTTCCCAAGTTGAACCAACAGCAGTACCAGTTGCAGGTAGAAATAGGCATGGATGGTTTCTCGTACTAAATGGACATGAAATCGGTTGAATTACTGGAGCAGCTATGCAGGCAGGGTCTGCCCTTGGTGCTGGACTGCAGGGAGCATGTGCTGACCGCCTACCACCCCCCCCACCCACTGCCCCGCCTCACAATGTTACTCTGCTGGCTGGGACGCCAAGCTTCTCTACCACCCCAAGAGCTACATGCCCGCCTTCCTGGTGAACACCCTCGTCTCCCGGGTGCCTCCAAGCTTAAGGATTAAAAAAAATTTTCCCTTAAATCATCATGCACACATAAATACTTTTTGCATGTTTATGAAATTGGAATATTTTCTGCATAGTTTGTGTCATATTCTATTCTCTCAATGTAGATGAACATTTTTTTCAACATATTAAAAATTTTTAAAGATGTAGTATTTAATGATTTAGAATATGCTGTCCTTAGATGGCAGTACCTATTTAAACCATACTGAGGGCCGGGCTCGGTAGCTCAGCCTGTAATCCCGTGCTTTGGGAGGCTGAGGTGAGTGGATTGCCTGAGCCCACGGGTTTGAGACCCGCCTGGGAAAATTGGCAAGACCTCATCTCTACAATAAATAAAAAAATTAGCCGGGCATGGTAGCACGCGCCTGTAGTTCCAGCTACTTGGAAGGCTGAGGCAGAAGGATAGCTGGAGCCCAGCAGGTGGAGGCTGTGGTGGCTGAGAGCAGTCACTGCACTCCAGTATGGGCGACAGAGTGAGACTCCAACTCAAAAAAAAAACAAACCCATACTGAGTAGTTGGCTATTGACATTTTATCCTACATTTTGTCATAAATGTCATTTTGGTCTACTTGTCTTTACCTATATCTTTATGAACTTGTGTGTTGATTAGATTCTTAGACAAAACATATCTTGGTGAAGAAATAGGATTTCCCATAAGGGCTGGCATGTTTCTCAGCAGGGAAGGCACTTATCTCCCTGGCCAGTTCTTCCAGATTGATGATTGTCACCTCCTGCCCTCACTCAAGGGATCCTCTGATCCTGTTCCCTGAGGACTGGAGGTTTGAAACCCTGTTGGTGAGAAGGGTGGAGAATGGCCTTCTGCCTGGTTGGGAGGAGAAGGTGACATTTTCTAGGTCAGATGATAAAGTCTGTGTCCTAGCGGGTGAGATGAGGCTTGCCTCCTCCCAAAGAGTGCCTGTTAGACTTCTCATGTGTCTTCTGTATAAATGTTGCTCAATATTGGTAAAAATGATATAAAGCCAGTCCCCTGAGGTGAGATAGAGGACTGTGCTCCAAGTTTTTCAAATTTAGGATTTCAGATTGCTCTTTCCCACCAAACCGGGTCCAGATATTAGATTTGACTTTTAATTTCTTTTGTCTTTCTTTGTCTCCTCCCTCCCTTCCTCATTCTCCCACTCTCCTGTCTCTCTTATTCCATCAACAGATAGTTGTTACACACTCACTATAAGGTATCCAGAAAATCTGAAAATGCAGGAGAATGTAGCTAAAGTCTGCAAGGACAATATAATGTGTAAATAACCAGCCTTGGTTTCCATGTTTCCAGAGTAAAAGCTGGACAATATTTCTTCAACCTGAGTTCCTGCAATATTTCACCTCAAATATGGTGTGAAATGTTCATTGTCCACCAGGCAGTGGGCTGGGCTCTGAAGAATCCAAGGAGAGAGGCTTAGGTTCTGACCTCCACCTGCTACAGGGTGTGCAGCTCCCAGTCCTGTTCTACCTACTGCCCATCCCACATCTATCATGAAGCCCTCACTCTACTGGGGTGTGAACTTGGACTCTAGTGCATCCATGCTACACAGGCCCAACATAGTGTTTCTCTGTTGCTTTCCCACTGTTCAGGACTTTGGAGCCTGGTGAATAATGCAGACATTACACTCCCTCGACCACCAATGAATGGCTGACCAAAGAGAACTTTGTGGCCATTCTGAATGTGAACCTGTTGGGGGTGATTGATGTGACTCTGAGTCTGCTGCCCTGGTGAGTAAGGCCAGGGGCCACGTGGTCAACGTGTCCAGCATCATGGGTCGGGTTCCCTTCTTGGTGGGGGCTGTTGTATCTCCTCCAAGTATAGTGTGGAAGCTCTCAGCTTCTCTCAGGTAATGGACTTGTGTCCTCCTGCTCTTATTCTTCTGGGAAAGATTTTCCAAGGGTGTTCACCTAGACATATCCTTTGAAGACCCTCACTGAGATCTTTCTGTGACTTTATTTCTGACCCCTCTAATTGTCCTCCTTCTGGATGTGGCTGGCCATTCACTGGGTAGCACACTTCTGTGTCGAGGGTGGCAGGAGGAGACCAGGCCATGGAGTTTAATCATCCCTGTGCCTTGAAAGGGGCCCTCAGGCAGAGTTAGACCTGGAAAGTTTGACTCTAAAGCTAGTCCCATGCATAGAACACTGTGTGTAAAGTAATACTCTAAGCGAGGCCTCTAAACACTTCTTCCACCTCATCAACAAGGGTACCTGCAAAATGAACATTTGTATACCTAACCCTGACTTGCATCCCACATCTTTAAATAGAAACAATGAAAAGAAAACAAATAATAAACACTTCTTCCCAGTGTCCCTTTGTATCCGACTCACCAACGGAATCATACAGTCAGCACTGGATGGAGCAAGACTTTCTTCAAGTCCAGAAGAAACAGAGCAAGTATGTCTCCAAGGCTGGCTAAGGCCCTCGAAGCCAAGACAGTGGTGCATGGTGAGTGGTGTTGGGTGCTCTGTGATGGGTGATATATCATTGGGAGAGGCATGCATGAGGGGAAGGAGTTCTCATGTCAGCAGGGCATCTGCCTCATCTTCCTCATCCCCTCCACAGAATTCTACTGAGATATTGCTCAAGAATCTGGCAATAGCAGGTAGAATGAACCAAAATATTCTGCTCTTGGTGCTCTGATTCCTTGGGCAGCTACTCAAGGTTTTGAGTCTTTCAGTCAATTCTGAGGAATCCACACAACTGGGGATGGTGTGAGCAGGTGGAAGAAACCTCAGTCCACACTTTCCCTGCTTTCTGCCTACCTCCTAGGTGTGCTTTTGTGGGGCCAGTCTATACTTTCCACCAGATGGAAATGGCCTGTAGGAAGCGGGATCCCCTCCTCTGAGGTACCTTGGGTAGGGGTAAGAAGACCATTGTCAGCCTGACCCCTCAGACCTCAGGTGCCAGTGCCACAGACATTGACTGGGAAGTGGTGTACTCAACAGGGATCCTGACAGAGGACATAGAAACCTATTTTTGATCTCTTTTGAAACCATGCCTTTCTTTGGATTATTTTATTTTTGATTAGAAGTTCACCCGTGCACCACGGTTCACATTGTGGCCTCATAGGTCGTAGGTTGGGCCTATGAGGGGAAGAAGCAGGGGCCTTCATGGAGGTCAGAGGGTGAAGAGGGATGAGCTGGGGAGGGGTGGGAAAAAGGGAGCTGGATCATCTCTGTGTCTCTCACTCCTTCCTGCCACAGAGTTGGGGGCAGTTATTTTTTTTCCCTGGGAAATAGATAGAAGGACTAGCAGGCAAGGAGATGCCAATAAGGGACTGGCAGGCCCAGATGCCTTCCCTGGGGACACTGATACCTTCCTCCCCTCACCAGGACTCTCTGTGGCCCTCAGTGCCTGGCCCTCACTTTAGAGGCATTGCATTTCCCTCTTGTGCCATCCCTCAGGTCCCTCACCTCAGATGCCCCAAACCAACCCCTCCACTGGCAGGGGGGACAGTCACTTCTGGACCCATCTTTCATTTTCTGCTGACCTTGTTGAGCACCTGCTGTATGCTGGACAGAAATCCCTTTGAATTCCCAGCACTTCCCGAGGCCCCGGCTCTCAATGTCTTCAGTATTCTGATGATGGTGTAAGGGTACACTCAACAGAGAACACATTAGCAGGCAGTGATGTGGACTCCTGGGCTCAGAACAAAGTGTAGTTGGGAGGCACCTCCCCAGGTATCTTGGTTTCTTTCCTCAGCATAAAAAGTGTGGGTATGGATCCTTTAGGGAAATATGTGATGTTGAACAAATGGGTGTTGGATATAAATACAGAAGTGAGGCTGGATTCATGGAAAACATAGATTGAGTTAGTGTTGGACATGTGAATGCTGGAGATACAAAGATGACTAGGAAGGGTCTTCAAGGAGTTCTGAGTCCATGTGTCCTCTAGTATCAGGCACTGGGAGCCCACCACTTTGCCCCACTTGGAAGGAAAGCAAGAGTTTCATATGCAACCGAAGCCTTCACAGTTTCATAATATCCTCTCTTTACACACACACACACACACACACACAGGAACCACACCACCAGGACAAACGTTGCTGATCCATTTATATTTCACCAACGTAAGTTTTCTTTCTTTTATTTTAAAGATATGGGGCACAATTCAGGGCTGGGTATACAAATGTTCATTATGCAGGTATCCTTACTGATGAGGTGTGCCCCTCCCTACCCTGGCAGTTTCCCTCAACTGCCAATCCCAATACCCCTCCCCTGGCAGTTTCTCACTACTACCACTTTCTTATAGTATTATGATAATTGCTCAAGGTCCACTTATGAGTGAGATCATATAGTACTCTGTTCTTTGTTTCTGTGAGAGATCACTGAGTATGACAGACTCTAAATCCATCCAAGTTGCTGCAAAGTCTATGTGTTTGACCTTCTTCAAGACTGCATAATATTCCATTGTATATATGTACCACATTTAAAAAATCTAGTCCAGCTTTGATGGGCAGCATGGTTGGTTCCATGTTTTTGCTATTGTGAATAGAGTTGCAACAAGCATGTGTGTGCAGGTGTCTTTTTTGTAGAATGACTTGAGTTCCTCTGGCTATATTCCCAATAGGGGGATTGTTCAGTTATATGGAAGGTCAATTTCCAGTTCTTTCAGAAATCACCACACGCTCTTCCAAAGAGGTTGACTAGCTCACATTCCCACCAGCAGTGTAGAAATGTTCCTTTTTCTCCACATCCTTGCCAGCATCTGTTGTTGTTTTATTAATGATGGCCATTCTTACTGGGGTTAGGTGGTATCTCAGTGTGGTTTTGATTTGCATTTCTCTGATGATGCATGAGGCTGAACACTTTTTCATGTGTCTGTTGGGTGCCCATATATCTTCTTTTGAGAAGTGTTTATTCATGTCTTTTACACACTTTTTAATGGGGCTGTTTGTTTTTTTTTCCTTTCAGCATGTTTGAGTTCCTTGTAGATTCTAGATGTTAGGCCTTTGTCAGGTATACAGTTGGCAAAATCAGTAGCATTTCTATAGACTAGCAACAAATTATTCAAAACAGAAATTAAGAAAACGATACCATTTGTAACAGCATCAAAAAATAAATTTTCAAGAATAAATAAGATTGGGAGATAAAAGAAATGTATACTGTAAACTATAAAACATTGATAAAAGAAATTGAGGAAGATACATATAAATGGAAAGATATCCTGTGTTCATGAATTAAATAATTAATTTTATTAATTTCTATACTACTCAAATTGATCTTCAGATTCAAATTATCCCTACCAAAATTCCAGTGTCATTTTTTTCACAGAAGTAGAAAAAGTTATAAAATACTTATGGAAGTGCAGAAGACTTCTAAAAAGCCAAAGGAATCTTGAGGATGAAGAACAAAGTTGTTGACATAACACTTTGTGACTTTAAACTATATTATTAAGTATAAAACTCAAAACAGCATGGTAGTGGCAAAAAAGAAGATACATCTACCAATGGAAAGGGGTAGGTAGCCTCAAAATAAACCCACTCATTTAGTCAACTAATTTCTGAGATGTGCACGAGTGCAAAATGTCAAGTGACATCAATCACTTGATTGATATCAAGTGCAAGTATCTTGTGCAAAAGTAAATTTCTTTTCTTTGAAAATAAAGGGAATGATTACAGGCTTTTGAGTGGGGAAAAATGGAAGGTAAGAGAAAATAAACAAATATATTTTTAAATAGTTTAGCAATTGATATGTATTCAATTCTTACTGCTTGCAAAGTCTAATTTTTAATTACATTTATGAATTTAAAAAGGTGCCAAGAATGCCTAACGAGGAAAGGACAGTCTATTTAATAAAGGGTGTTTGAAAAGAAGGATGTTCACATGCAGAAGAATGAAATTGGACACTTACTTTGCACCATATGTAAAAATCAACTCAAAATGAATTAAAGACTCAAATGTAAGACTTAAAATTGTAAAACTACTAGAAGAAAATATAGGGAAAAAAAAACTCTACTACATTGGTCTGGGTAATAATTTATTTGTTATGCCCTAAAAGCACAGGCAATAAAAATAGGCAAATGGGATTGCATCAAACTAAAAAGCATCTGCATAGCAAAATAAATAAGTAACAAAGTGAAGAGATAACTCCTCGGACTAGGAAAAAGTATTTGCAAACCATGCAAGTTATAAGGGATTGATACCAAAATATGTAAGAATCTCAAACAACGGCAAGAAAATAAATAATCTAACTAATAAACCTAATTAATAGAAACAGCACCTGAATAGATATCTCTAAAAAAAAAAAAAGGTACACAGGGGCAACCCCTTGTGTCCCCTCCCACTGTAGGAGCTTTTCTGTCCTCTCAATACATCTTACTCTCTAAAAAAAAAAGGCACACAAATAGACAAGAGGTATGAAAATATTCAATGTCACTAATTAAAATTATAAAGCTTATCACCTCACACCTATTGAAATGGCTATTATCAAAAAGCCAAAAGATAAGTGTTGGCAAGGATGTGGATTAAAAGGGACTTTTACACATAAGAATATGAATTAGTATGGCTATTATGAAAAACAATATGGAGGTTCTTTTAAAAAACAAAAAATAGAACTCTCATATACATCAGCAATGTTTATTTTGAGTGTATATTGAGAGAAATTGAAATCAGTATGTTGACAAGCTATCTGCACTCTCATATTTACTGCAGCATTATTCACAATAACCAAGGTATGGAACTAATTCAAGTGCCATCAAGGAGCAAATATATTAAGAAAATAAGATGCACATGCAAAATGGAATATTTTTCAACCTTTAAAAATAAAGGAAATCCTGTTATCTATGACAAAACTAAACCCACAGGATATTATGCTAAGTGAAAACAAGCCAGGTGCAGAAATACAAATCCTACATGATGTCACTTACATGTGGAATCTAAAGCATTCAAACCCACAAGAGTAGAAAGAACAGTGGTGGTTACTAGAAGCTGGGGGAAGAGTGTGAGGGATAGGTAGATGTTAGTCAAGGGTACAAAGTTTCAGTTAGACAGGAGGAAAAATACAATTTCTTGAACATTTATTCGGAATCATGAGTAGTACTCTCGCTGGTTTTCCTCTAAAGGAAATTCGTGCTCTAAATTCATGTTCACTTTTAAAGTTTGTATTCAAACTCCCACTCACCATTACTTATAAACACTTCTCTGTTTCTGTAACTACTCCTACTATGTAATCATTATATTTTGACTAACTCAATAGGTTATATATTGAATTCTACTGTAAATAAGACCCTTAACAAAATCATTAACATGTACTTATAAGTTCTGTTCAGCACCTTTCCCTCTTTTATGCCATTAATTTTAACAAATGAGGTTAAATTGTTTGTGATTTTTTTTTTCAGTGAAGTTTACCGAAGTATAATTTATATACAGCAGATTTTACCTATTTTACATGTTGAAATCTATGAATTTTGACCCCATACAGTTATGTAACCTATCTTCATAAAAATATGGAGAGGGCCAGGCTTGGTGGCTCAGACTGTAATCCCAGCACTTTGAGAGGCCAAGGCTAATGGATTGCCTGAGCCATGGCTTCAGAACAGCCTGGGCAACTTGGCAAAGCCTCGTCTTACAATAAATCAAAAATTACCTGGGCATGGTAGCGCATGCCTACAGTTCCAGCTACTTGAAAGGCTGAGGTAGAAGGATCGCTGGGGCCCATCAGGTCGATGCTGGGGTGTCTGTGAGTGTGCCACTGTACTCCAGCCTGGGTGACAGAGTGAGACTCCAACTCAAAAAGAAAAAAACAAAACATGGAGAGAATTTTGAAGGTGATTGAGGATTAAGCATGTAAGAATAAATACACAATTTTTTTTTTTTTTTTTTTGAGTTGGCGTCTCACTCCATTGCCCAGACTGTGGCCGCTCCCGGCCACCGCAGCCTCGACGTGCTGGGTTCCAGCGATTCTTCCGCCTCAGCCTTCGGAGTAGCCTGAACTACAGGCACGCGCTACCACGCCCGGCTAATTTTTTGATTTATTGTAGAAATGAGGTTTCGCCTGCCCAGGTGGGTCTCGAACCCGCGGGCTCAGGCAATCCACTCACCTCAGCCTCCCAAGGCGCGGGATTACAGGCTGAGCCACCGAGCTCGGCCATAATTTTTAATAAACACATTTTGATTTTTGGGGTTCCCCCTTATACTGCACATTGTGAC
>CAUYQG010096278.1:0-33654 GCA_963574415.1 Tarsius wallacei
TTTTCCCTTGAGGGAGACCTCATTTCATCAACTCATTTGATTCTCCAAATCTCCTTGGATAGAAGAATAATTATACTAATTTTATAAATATAGAATCTACTACTCAGAGAGGTTACAAAAGTGTACAAGCATTTAAATCCAGGCTCACCTACTCTACAGCCAAGAATCAATATTTAAATATGTTAATATAGTAAAAAAAAAAAGCTTGAGGGACTTTACTGGAAAATACAAACTCTTTTAACTAAAAAGTTTACTATTACACTTCCACATTTAATGATCAATGGAATGCTTAACTGTAACACACTTCAATATGAATTGTATAAAACGCACTTTACACTTACATCTCGTTTATGGGACAGTCCTTTTTTTTTAGTTGTGGAAACTCACTCTGTCCCCTAGGCTGGAGTGCAGTGACATGCTCCTGGCCACCACAGCCTTGGTCTGCTGGGCTCAGGTGATCCTTTGACCTCAGTCTTCCAAGTAGCTGGAACTACAGGTGCGCGCTACCATGCCCGGCTTATTTTTTTATTTATTGTAGAGACGAGGTCTCACCAAGTCACCCAGGCTGGTCTCGAACCCTCAGGCTCAGGCCATCTTCCTGCCTCAGCCTCCCAAAGTGCTGGAATTATAGGCTTGAGCCACCGTGCCCAGCCTATGGGACAGTCTTAACCGCAGCTTCAAAGAAAGAAAAGAAGAGCAAAACTAATACATCTCATTTTGACACTTTACTTTTGTATCTTTGCTCCATCTAACCCTATTACTATTTTTATCATTCTGACCCATAGAATACTGGACATGGGCTACTACAATGACCTGTAAAATGGTTTCTTGGACTTCTGCATTTTCCCTTCAAGCCATTCTCCACACCACCACCAGAGGATGATATATTGCAAATCTGACCATGTGACCCCCTCTGCAAAAGTCAGAACTCTTTAAGGTGGCCTCATGGGCCTCCTTGGTTAGACCCTTTGCCTCGGTAGCCATAGTCTTGCTAGAATGCTCGAGCAATGCAAGTGCTCTAGGTTGTTCTGAGCACAGAGTACGCTTTAATCTTTGTGAATTTGGCCTCCTCACTGCTATACCCTGTTTTTCTTCTGCCCATTTTTACTTGGCTCACGATTTATATTCTCCAGCAAGCGCTCTCTCTTCATTTCTGACCCCCTAATTGTTTGAGTGCTTCTCAGCAGTGCTGCCATCACATCTTCTGTGTGTTTCTCTCTCATAGCTCTTGCAAGTGTTCATCCTCTTGTGTCTGCCTGACTTGGGATTGCTGGTACCGTGAAGACTGGGACCCCATCTTATTTATCTTAATATCCCCAATACCTTAACATTATTTCTCATATACCGGGAATCCTCCGCAGATATTGGTTCTGTGAAAGAGTGAACAAATATTCACTCCTCAAGAATAGACCAAATATATGAAGTTGGGCGTCCTGGCTTTAATCCTTGTTCTGGTTTTAACTCACTCTGGAACCTTGGACCTATCTCTGCAGGTTTGTGGGTACATACATTCCCAGGTAGATCTTGGGCACGTGTTAGCGCAGGATTGGGGTAAGATGAGGCCTCTTACAGCTCAGAATTTGAAAGCCTAAGCCTAACGTTGTCTTAGCTCACAGCAGACCCATCCCTACCCTTTGTAATCCCCTCATTTAACATTGTTTTCCTGGGAATTTCCAATTTTGGAGCAACTGACTTGCATAGGAGGTGTGGTAGAAAATGTATACGTGACCTAGTGTAAGTCTGAAACTGGCATTAAGTCAAATACATACAGGATCAACTTGCATTAGCTCTGTACTGTCCTGCCTCCTTTTCCAGATGTTAAGATTCAAGCACTGAATGGCAATTTTGCAATGTGACTCAGAGCTGGGGAAGAAAAAGCCACCCTTGAGCAAAATAATGTTGAGGAAGTATGCTGCAGAGGATCATCGTTCCCTCTACTGGGCTGCTTGGTTGTTTTTTGGGTATTTGGTGGTCTCCAAGGCCAGGCCACCACGGAGAATCCAAAGCACCCCTCTGCCTAAGCAGTGAGAGAACCAGAGAGGAGGAACTACTTGATCACCCTCTCTGGAGACCAGCCAGAGGAGAATAAGGTTACAGGGTCGGAGTGAGCATTTGTGGAAGCAAGATCATGTGTGGGGCTGTCTCCTCGGTGAAGGTGGAGCTTGTGGGCTGCTCTCCAAGAGCCCAAGCCAACAGTAGGGCCATGTCTCCTTTGCAGTAAATCTCCCAGAGCTCTGACCACCCCTTGTGAACTCTTTTGCTTAAACCTGCAGTCAACAACCAAGTGAGCATTGTTGAAGATTTGGTATGTGTGCTTTGTAGAAGATGGATGCCTTTTTCTCCCATTTCTCCATTGATGTCTAGATTCCCTCAGAGTGGAAGGCAACGTGGTGAAAAGCCCTCCTCCGGACCCCAGCAGACTGTAGTAGACAGACCATTTTGGTTGCTGATGCCACTGCTGCCTTCCTTGATGAGCGGTTTAGTGCCCAGGTAACTCAATGGGACCCACAGAAGAGTGGCAGTCGCAGCATGGTTTTTGATTCAACTCAAGAAATTAGTCTCTTTCTCTTCCATTTTCCTTTTACACCAAGCGTTTGCAGTTGTTTCAGGCTTTAAAATTGTTATGTCATCAAATTATACTTTCACATATTGTTATAGATATATAACAATGTATTACCATGCCAAAGCTATTTTACTTTTATAGAAGTTAGGAACGTATAAAGAAAAAAAAAAAGATAAAATTGAAACATTTTAATTTCGGTTTCTTATTTTTTACATGAGATGATGGAACATGAGGCCATTTTTTTCTTCATGTTAAATTAAAGTACAATTTTTCTAGAAGAGTTTTTCTATTTCTTGATCACGGGATTTTTTTAATGATTTAATGCAGTTTTTATTTTATTTAATTATATTTTATTTAAAATCGTTATGTAACAATACTTGAAAAAATTTTAAAAATGGCATAAAGACCACAATTATACTCATTTACAAGTATTCCATGAAAAGATCACCGCCAGCCACACATTTTACATGCACAATGTCTCTGATCATGGAATCAATTGCTATTACTATAATCTCGTACTGCAAAAGTGCAGTGACAAGAAATCTGAGCAGAGGTTTAGGGGAAGCAGGATACTTTCTGCTAACATCTTGCTGCTTGTCATGCAGGGCTTCACTGTAGGTGAAAGTATCTGAGAGTTTTAATTCAGCCGCCTTCTGATTGCTCACACAGAACATACACAAAGCTTCTACCATCTTCTGACTGCCATGAATCTGTTGCTCCTTTTATTTTCTTTCCTTTTTTCTGTTTTCTCTTTTTGATATTATTTTTAGCTAGTGAGTTATTTTAAAGCAAACACCCGGGTAACCACCACCCAGGCCAAGAGATAGAACTTTGCCAGCCACTCTGAAAACCCCGTGGTGAAGCTTGTTTCCATTACAAGCATGCTTATCTGAGTAACCACTGTCCTGACTTTTATAGTAATAACACCTTTGCGTTTTATTTTTTCAGTGTTGTCACCTGAGTGCATCCTTATACATTGTGTCTTAGTTTTCTCTAATAAAAAAATGGATGTCTTTAGATACTCTGTGATCTATAGGTCTCCCCTCCAGCCTGCCAACCCAATCTTGCCCTCCTTTCCTTAAAATGTACTCGTTCTGAGATGCAATCTGACTGCCAGGCTTTTTGCTGTCTGGATCTTGCTAACTATGTATCCTTGGCTAAGTTCTTAGGCTCTTCTCTCTGTATTTCCTGAAAAATGGCAGCAGAGTTCAGAGAGTTAATCGGAATCATTTTGACATTTTGGCAAGACTATAAAAGGCACATAATGTCTGATTGTCTCTGTTTTTGTCAGCAGATATTAATACTCGATATATAGATCCATTAATTCAGTGAATGGAGGAAAGTTGAAAATACTGATATTCTAGCATTTAAAAATTATTATCTGGGATTTTAAAGATAAATAGACATGTTCCCTCATCTGTTATTTGGTTACCCAGTGGTGTAGTCTATAGGAAAGGCAAAATAAAGTGCTTGACTCTTCCCATTTACTATCTTCTGAAAGTGATAAATTTATTTTTGATAATTAATTAAATATGAATTAATACATTTATACATATTTGTTGATTTCAATTCACGGGCAATTATTTTCCTTATTGATGCAAAATTACCCCATCTTTGGCCAGTAGAAAGTTGGCTTTATTAACAATTTTTTTATTATTGTATTAATTCATGAGGGCTCCTAATGAATAATTAGGGTGACCTAATCATCTCCCTAGGGTCCAGCCCTCTAATATTACTACCCTGGGGGGTTGAATGTCAACATACAAATTTTGGAGAAACACAAATATTCAGTTGATAGCACCAATCAAAACAACACCAGTCAAAAACAACATAAGGAGCATTGTGATGTTAGAATAGCATTATTAACAATAAGACTATGGTTTTGAATGGCCTTTTTCTATGAAAAGTATCAAAAGCTTTTTGGAGAAATGGATGATTCCATGTCTGAAGCAGGATATGTACAAGGTGAGCCCGAAATACTTTTACAGAAATGAAGCCAAGACTAATTATTCATCAGTAGCCCTCAGGAATGGCATTAGTATCCTTAGGAGAGAGACCCCAGAGAGCACCCTTGCCCCTTTCATCATGTGAGGGCACAGTGAGAAGATGAGATTCTATGAACTAGGAAGCAGACTCCCGTCAGATTCCAAATATGCCTTCTTTTGGACTTCCTGGTCTTCAGAACTGGGAGAAATAAATTGCTTCATTTATAAGTCACCTAGTTAATGGCACTTTGTTATAGCAGCCTAAACAGACTAAGACAAGTAGTGTTCAAAAACTGGTGGTTTGCTTTCTGAGGTTTCCTTCATCTGTTTCCTTCCTTGACTTTCCTCTGGACATTGACTTTCCTTCATCTCTGTTTTTCTATTCCCATTCACTTTTTGTTTTGTTTTTAAAAATTGAAACAGAATAATCGTACATATATATGGGGTGCATGGTGATGTTTTGATTCATATAATGTATAGTCATCAGGTCAGGGTAATTAGCATATCCATCACCTCAAACATTTATCTTCTTTTGGTATTGGAAACATTCAATATCCTCCTTCTAATTATTTGAATGTGTATAATATTTTGTTAGTTATAGTCATCCTATGGTGGTACGGAACAATAGAGCTTATTCTTTCTATCTTGCTGTAATTTTGCGTCATTTAACTAATCTTTACATATCTGTTTCTTTCCCCTACCTTTCCCGGCTTCTAGCAGTTTCTGTTCTACTTTTTACTTCTATAAGAGCAAACTTTTTTAGCTCCCACATATGAATGAGAACATGACATGTTTAACTTTCCATTCCTGATTTATTTCATTTAACAGCAAATGACAGGATTTCATTTTTTAAAAATGGCTGAATAGTATTCCTTTGTACATTTTATCCATCCATCCATCTGTTGTTGGATACTTAGGTTGATTTCATATCTTGGCGATTGTGAATAGTGCTGCAAAAAAATGGGGGTGCAGATGTCTTTTTGATATACTGATTCTCTTTCCTCTAGATAAATGCCCAGTAGTGGAATTACTGGATCATTTGGTAGTCTTATTTGTAATTTTTTGAGGAACCTTCTTACTATTCTGTATAGTAGCTGTACTAGTTTATATTCCCAACAACAGTATGTAAGTGCTCCCTTTTCTCTGCATTCTCATCAACATTTGTTATTTTTTATCTTTTTGATAATACCCATCCTAACTGGGGTGAAATAATATCTCATTGTGGTTTTGATTTTCATTTCCTTGATAATTAGCAATGTTGAGCATTTATTTTTCATATTTTTTGGGCTATTTGTCATCTTTTGAGATGGAAATATCTGTTCAGAGTATTTGCCCATTTTTAAATTAAATTGTTTATCTTGTGCTATTGAGATGTTTGAATTTCTTGTGTATTCTGGGCATGAATTCTCTGTTGAAAGAATAGTTTGCAAATATTGTCTCCCATTCTGTAGGTTGTCTCTTTGCTCTATTGAGTGTTTTCTTTGCTATGCAGATGCTTTTTAGTTTGATATAATCCCTTTTGTTTTTTTTTTGCTTTGGTTGCCTGTTTTAGCTTTTGAGGTCTTATTCATAAATTCTTTTCCCAGACCAATGTCCTGAGGCATTTTCCTTATGCTTTCTTCTAGTAGTTTTATAGTTTTGGGTCTTGCATTTAAGCCTTTGATTTATTTTGAGTTGATTTTTGTATAGGGTGAGAGGTGGGAATGTAATTTCATTCTTCTGAATGTGAAAATTCAGTTTTGCTAGCATCATTTATTGAAGACTGTCCTTTCCCTAAAGACTATTCTTGGCATCATTGTCAAAAACCAGTTGGCTGTAGGTACATGAAGTAATTTCTGGGTTCTCTAATCTGTGTGTGAGCTTGTTTTCATGCCAGTTTTTTTTTTTTTTGAGTTGGAGTCTCACTCTGTCACCCAGACTGGAATGCAGTGGCCGCTCCTGGCCACCGCAGCCTCTTCCTGCTGGGTTCCGGCGATCCTTCCACCTCAGCCTTCCAAGTAGCTGGAACTACAGGCGTGCGCTACAATGCCTGGCTAATTTTTTGATTTATTGTAGAGATGAGGTCTCACCAAGTTGCCCAGGTGGGTCTTGAACCCGCGGGCTCAGGCAATCCACTCACCTCAGCCTCCCAAAGCGCTGGGATTACAGGCTGAGCCACCGAGCCCGGCTATATGTGTTTTTTAATTGACATATAATAATTACATGTATTTATAAGGTACATAGTGATATTTAAATATATACAATGTATAAATATCAAATCAGGATAATTAGTATATCCATCATCTCAAGTACATTATTTCCTTGTGTTGGGAACCTTCAATATCTTCTAACTATTTAAAAATATATTATTGCTAGCTATAGTCTGTCTACAGTGCTATAGAATACTAGTTTGCATTCTCCTATCTAGATGTAATTTTGTGTCCATTAACAAATCTCTTCCTAACAAGTTTTAAATATCTTATAAAATTTGAGCGCCAAATATCACAGGACCAGGTGGCATTTCAAGGATCCCTGGATTCTACCTTTTCATCTGCTTTGATTCTCATAATTTTTTTAATAAGTAGCAAAAGCTTGCATTACAGAGCCAAAAAGAAAATGATTAAAATTCTAATTTTTGTTGAAGGTCTCTTTCGCCAAAATTTTACCAGTTCCATGTCAATAGACAGTTCCCTATTTTGGTGGCAGCTTGGTTAGAGAGGGACGATTACATGCTGTGGACCATTGAAATGGAAGACAGAATTGACTTTGTGGGTGAAAGAGGCCAGTGAAAAATTTGGCTGGCAACGCAAAAAAAGGTGAACTTGGCATCGATCGCAGTATTGCCAGGGATAATCCTGTTGACTCTTGACTTCCCTTGGGTGGGATCAAACAGAAACTGTGAAGAAGGTCATCTTGCATGATTTGGAAGACAAGTGTCCTCAGGCAAAATGGCTCCAATTTCTAGTTTATTCTCTGGCTATGAATGTGTGTGTATGTATTCTATATTCATTCTCTGGACTTCAGCGTCTCCACCTCTCAAATGAGGCACCCAAAGTTATAATGACCAAAACATGGGTTTTGGAGTTAAAAAAAGGACCTAGGTCCAAAAATCAGCTCTGCCATTTACTTCAAGCAATTTCTTAAGCTCCACTTTCTCACCTGTCAAGCAAGGATAATGATACACAGTCTTTAAGGACCTGAAAATTAGAGGTAATATAGATTAAGGATTTAGCCTAGTGCCGGGAACAGAGTAAATTGCTCAGTAAACAGCAGCCAAATGGAGTGAACTGAGAAGGATATACCAGAGTCCATAGTTTCAGTCTCACTCTTGGGTTCTATTTTGGGATGTTTATCCATTCCGTGTTGTGCCTGGGCTGTAACTTGCATCCAGAATGTGGTAATTTCTAGAAACAGCAAGTTCTTTGCCTTTGCTGTCTTTGTGTCAGGAGGCATTTACTTTGTAATCTGTGGTGTTTTCACACTTAAATTCCCTTTCTTGACATATACACTGACATTGTATAATTAAGTCAGTTTGATATTATCTCTCTTCTTAAACAAGACTGGATTTTCATCATTGAGAAAGCTGTTAACAGGGTCCCTATTAACTGAGCCATCACTGAGCATTTTCCTTGATTGATGTTTTAAGCTTCTGTCACTCACCCTTAGAAAATATCAGACTGGAGCAGGCTTTGGCAATATTCTGCAACATCTCATGGGTACAAGGCAGACACAAGGAATGTGTCACAGCATCCAGATCCAATTCTCAGTGAAACCTTGATTTCTTTCTCTGAATTCTGCTCAGCCTCCTGGAAGCTGACACAGGCAGATGTTTGGAAAGTAGAAATGGTAAGAGAGTGATATTGCAGAGGACTTGAACAGCGGCCAACCTTTGGCCAGAGTATAGCATCTTTACAAACCAGGCAGGCTAGCGTGGATGGCGCGAAGGGTGACCCCCGATCGAAAAAAGGTTTTGGACCTTGCCTGAGAATTAGCCAGTTTTCCTTGTTTGACGTTTATGGTTATCTCTTGTCCTGTGTGTGTGCTTTGGGTAACACACCATGAATGAGTACAGAAAAGCTTTCCTTATAAAGATAGTGATTTTATTCAAGATTGAAATGTTTTATTTTTCTATACTACACCAATTAGTGCCTCTGGGCAAAAGATGACTTAATGAAGGGGAAACATAAATAAGTATACACCTACACATATAGGCACATGCACGTGTGTATATACTTACAGAGCGAAATATAACGGGTGAGTGATCGTTGATTATTTCAGCAGAAGCTGTAGAGTGAGTAACACAATTACATATATGGTAATGAAGAAGGAACAAGCAATTGTGTTGTAATTTCCCTCTGCTTTCTGCTAGTGACAGCTATTATGAGAAGCACTTTGTTGGAACAAAAATAAACACTAAATAAACAACGCACTGTCGTTTTATAATAGCATTTTATAAGGCTGGCCTTTTGAAATACACCAACGTTGTTTACAATCCATGTTGTTCTGCTTTTGCCAATTGTCTTTGTGTGTATTCATTTATGAAAGGAAGTTTAGTAGGAAAATACAGTCATTTTTGTAAAGGTGAGATTTACAAGCTTCCGTAAAAACAGGCTCATTCAAACAAAAAAGCAATCTGATTGCGAAATGGCAAATAAAGGGAATGCTTATCCTTATAGGAGAAAAAAAATTAATGTTTAATTTTAACGTTATGTTTAAACAGACAAAGAGACCTAGTGCAGACTTTAAAAGTGCTCATTTCGCTTCTGCTGCTGCCGTTCGGCTTACAGATGGTCCCTGCGATAGTTGCTATAGAAACCAAACCTCTTTCATCAATCTCTCTCTGTTGCTATGGCGTGTTTGCGGCTGCTGCATGTAAACTTTTGTATAAAGTGTCATTTATGCTCTTCATGACTGACCTTATAATGCAGCATATTGATTACGCATTAACCAACAAAGTGTAGCACAAAATGGTGCGTCACTGCTAAGCACCTGTCACCAAGTAGCATAGGCGGGCCTAAAATTATTTGTAGTTATACATGGAATATTTGTTAATCAGGCTGTTTGAAACATCGGTGTGATAAAGAAAACTTGCTCTAATGGACATAAGTAGAATCTTTTGTTGTTGTTCTTGAAAGTGATTGTTTTTCTTGTAAAATTTAAAGTCTTCTCAAAGTTAAATCAGTAATAGGATTCCTATTTCCTGCTTGTAATTTTTTTTTCTTAAATAGATATGGGAGTCTTGCTGCGTTGCCCAGACTGGACTCCAATTCCTGGGCTCAAGTGATCCTCCTGCTTTGGCCTCTCAGAGTGCTGGGATTACTGGTGTGAGCCACTACACTGGTCCCTAGTTTGTAATTTCTGCTCTGACATTTGATGTGTGGCTTTAGGCCTATCATTTGACCTCTGGATTTAATAAGATAATGAAACTGTGGCATAATAGATTTATATGTGATGAGGTCTATGAGGGCAAGTATACGACTTGGCTTATTTGCCCTTATATATTCAGAAACTGTTATAGCATGTAGAGAAAGAACCCAGAACATTGTAAGCACTCAAAATACTTGACTGAATGAACACACATGTTGCTTCTGATCACACAGGCATCTCATACTATGGTTTCTGTGTTAAGTCAGTTTCAAAAGTAGGCTTTATTTCATTTTAATGCAATAGATATTTATTGGATTTCTACTAGTGGTAACATGTTTCACTTCCTGCTAGATTCCTTATACTTTACAAATAAAAAGATTTGGCTTTCCTTCCTGGTACTCCATATTCTAAACTCTAGCTTTTACTAAATTGTGGGTAAGTGGTTTGTTGCTGTTTGGTTTCTTGAAAATATCTTAAGGTACAGGGGGGCGCAAAAAAACTGGGATTATTTTTTGGAAGGTGGGTCCCTTGTAGTACAGGCTTCCTCTGCTAGGTAAGTGTTCTATGAACCCATGGGCATCAGTGTACCAGCTAGTGGTGCTGTGAGAGGCTGCGTTCAGTTTTTTTTTTTGGAGAGTCTTTCAACATGTTTGCCCATTTCTTGATGGGTGATTTACGAGCGCACCTGCCCACATCCCACTGAGTATTCAGCAGTTTTGGATCAAAAATGGCATGACCATCATGCCTCACCCTCTCTATTCACCCGATCTTGCCCCAAGCAACTTTTTTTAGCCTGAATGAAAAAAGTCTTCAAAGGGAAACATTTTGCCAACGTGGAAGAGGTGAAACAAAAAATGGCAGAAGCACTAAAAGGCATCAAAATTGATAAGTTAAAAAACTGTTTTGAGCAGTAGAAAAAGCATCTCAACAGGTATATTGCATCAGACAGAGAGTACTTCGAAGATGACTGACATTTAAGAATAAATACACAATTTTAATAAATAAATTCCAGGTTTTTTTGAGTCCTCTCTCCTACATCCTTGAATATAAATTTCCTGATCTTTCCTTTCAAGGTACATTATTAACAAGACAGTTATCTATCCAGTGGTTAGAAGCATGAGCTTTTGAATAAGACAAACTTGACTATTAGCTTACAACCTCTGCACCATTGAAAAAGTTATATCCCATTGCTAGCCTCAGTTTTCTCATGTACATAATGGGTATAATAATACCTATATCATACAGTTATCGTGAGAATTAAATGAAATCTATAAAATACTACGTGCAGAAGTTAGCAGAGTGAGAGCCCCGTAAATGGTAGTTATTATTGTTGTCTGTATGCGCATAGAGGATATGCTTGCCTCTAGTTTGTTGAGCAGTCAAAAATCTGTGGATTTTACTATTGTATGTTTCTAGTCAGTCTCTAACTAGGTTAAACCAGCTTTCACTTTTCAACTGGGTGAAGATGTCTTCTTGACATTTAGTGTATTGTATACTTTACCAGTCATTTTGGATTACATTAAAAAAAAACAAAACCTATGCAGCTTAAAATTCTGGTCACAAATGTTCCTAAAATCTGATCTCCATGACCTGCAGATCAGACTCCTGAGTCTTAGTCTTGGTCTGGCCGTCTGTCCTTTCTTCCAATCCAGCTCCTTGGAGTGGAGCAGAGGAGGTGGTATTTAACTTTTCCCTGCTCCTTATCGACGCCTGACTCTTCCAATACTGTGATTCAGATTAGAAATCAAGGAAGCAAAGATTTTACACAGTGGGAAAGCATCTTTGTTCTTACTCTGGTTTGGTATCTGGTTTCATCTGTTATTGCTGACCTTTAGGGATGGGTCCCTAGAGAGGGTATGCTGGTTTTCAGTTCCCCAGATTCTTCTCCCCCTCCCCCCCTTAGAGAAGGACACCTGTGTCTCCTTTTGAGTCCTCTCCTCCAACTTCTTCTCCAGGTGGGCCATCCAATTGCTTGTTGCTGCCTGGGCCTCCCTACAGCGATCACCCCATCGTCTTACCTATGTACCATGACACATGGAGCCATGGAAACAACCACTCCCTGAAGCTTATTCTTTCTCTCTCCTTTCCTCCATGCTTTGTGTGTTCCATCTTTTCCCGGATGGCTTCCTCCTGCTTTCAGACAAGTCTAAGGAATTGCGGATACAAGACACGGGCTGTGTCCTTGCAGTCCCCCCAAGTTCCAGAGGGAGGCGCAGTTCCCCCAAGTTCCAGAGTTCTCCCATGAACTCTGTAGCATGTCCAGGTCCTCTTCAAAGGGAGTGCTGGGTGGGGTGAAGGTGGTGCCTGTGGCATTACAGTTCCACAAGCAAAAGTTGGGGAAGGCGATGCCAGGCTCTGTGTCTCGTTAACAAGTAAAGAAAAGATGCTAACATAAACATATGAGTCAAAGTTTTAAAGCAGCATTGGGTCAGGGATTTTTGCTTTCCAGGGTTTCAGTAACCCACTGTCTGAAGATAGGTGAAATATCTTATTATATAAGATAATAAGATATTTTCAGAAAGAAAGACCGCATTCACATCATTTTTATTACATTATATGGTTGTTACCGTTGTTCTATTTTATTATTGTTGTTGTCAATCTCTTAACTATGCCTTATTTATAAATTAAACTTTATCGTAGGTATGCATGTACAGGAAAAAATGGTATGTGTAGGATTCTGTACAAGCTGAAGTTTCAGGCATTTACTGGGGGCCTTCCCAAGTCTTTGTGAATTAGGTGGGTGCTACAGTATATCTTAGTTAATAAGCATCATATCCTAAAGAGTTACAAAACATAACTGTCATTTACCAGAAATTAAAGTTTGTAACATATGTAGAAATCATGTGGCACTTAACTCTATAGGTACCTTAAAACTTAGAAAAATGTTTGCATACGTTCATTTACCTTTTGACTCCTCATTCATTGTTTCATCTTTTCAAAAGTATTTCACATGCCCATTTCTAATGGACATAATATATTATGTTGCAGATTACATAGTAGGAACTTAAAGCCTCATGTTGCTTAAGTATCATTATTATTCAAACATCATGTTGTACGCTACAAATATATACAGGCTTTATTTGTCAATTAAAAAGTAAACCGTTTACAAATAAATAAAAAGCATCATTGCTACATGAAAAAGTTATTGTACCAGCAAAAACAGAAAGCCGATTAATAGTTTTGATATAGAATTTCACATAGTGCAAAAGTGATGTCTGTATATTTTGTGTGTGCTGCTTTTTAAAACTTTCAAGTTTCTTTTTAAAACACTGACTTTTAGAATGATACAAATATTTGGTCATCTTGCTAGTAAGAGAAAGTGTAAAATAACAGTTTAACACAAGTGCTAAGACCCAGACATGTAAATGTGTCCATTTACTGAAAAGTCTTTTCTTAGGCATTTATAAGGAGCTTCAAAAAGGCTGATTCGATGACAATTAAAAAAAGAATAGACTGTTGATATTTCTCCTTCCTTACTACTTGATCACCTTATTTGTTAAATTTTCAGGCTTGAGCCCAGCCTGAGAAGGTCTAAAGTCCTTTTTCCAGTCATCTCTGCTAGAAAGGCAACTCTTCAAGCCTGCTATTTCAGAGAAGATCTAAGTCAGAGAAGATACTGTGTTTACAGAGAGAAAGCCCTGAGCACAAATTAATTCTAAAGTATTCTAAGGAATCGATCAGTGGACACCTGAATTGTGAACCCAGGGTGATATTGAGATCTTCTGGTGGGACTTCGTGGTGAGCACCATTGTTTTGCTTGATGACTGTAAAATCGCTGGATTACAACCAAAGAATGCCCGTATTTAAATAGGAACTACACTATGCAATGCAAAACTAATAGAATCTTTTCCAGATTAGCTGCCATCCCACATGACCTGCAGAATTGCTTCCTCCCCCTTTTGTGGGTAATGGGCTCAACATATGAAACATAATGTAAATGTTATGTCTTATTAATGCATCCAGGAAATCTGTCTTGAAAGTTACTTTTTTATCACACACACAAAAGTGGCTTATTTTTTTTTTTATCATATGCCTTAGGCAGACAATACTTTAATGGCAAGATCAACTTCATAGCGCACTAAGTATTTTTGTTTTTGATTGATGCATGTGTTTCTCCAGGGACTTTCTGCTTTAACTTGCAAATGGTTATTACATTTTCAAGAAAGGTCTTCTCTTAACTCTAAAAGTCTGCCTGTTTCCAGACTTTTGTAGCAGGAAATAGAAGGAGTAAGGATATGGTTGTTCAGATGTTTCCAGCTTGCTTTTCACCAATGTGTAGTTTTATAAGTTGATACCTACATTTGGGATAATTTTGAGCTATACACTCACAATGAAAGGGCCTACTTGAACATTTGTAAATATGTTACAATTTTTCATGTGTAATTAAATATGCTTTATTGGTTTGGCAAGAACTAACTCTATTAGCTATTAATCTTTTTTATATACAGCTTGCCCAAACCTGATGTTTTGAACATTTTAATTGTTTTAATTAGTGCCAACAAATTTATTTTTAGGGTACCACAATATAATCTATTTTCATCTTAGGAATTCGTGTTTCCAAAATTATTAATTTTCTTGGGCTGTTTATGTGCTAAGTAGTCCTCTGAACAGATTGAATAGTATAATTCAAACTTAGCCTGAAAAACAAAAACTTTTCATGACCTATATTTTTGGGGAGTAGATAATAATACTAAATTAGTTTGGCTATTATGTCTTTGACAAACTATCAAAAGCTTTTGGTGAATGTCCAGGTTTTGAAATGGATAGGAGAAAGAAGAGGATGTCTTTCTTTTTTTTTTTTTTTTTAAGAGACAGGATCTTGTTCTGTAGCCCAGTGGCGAAATGATGACTCACTGCAATGGCTACCTCCTGGACTCCCACAGATCCTCCTGAATCAGTGTCCTGAGCTGCTGAGACTAAAAGTGTGTACCACCACACCCAGCCATTTAAAAAAAATTTTTGTAGAGGCAGGGTCCCACCATGTTTCCCAGGCTGATTTCAAAACCCTGGACTCAAGCAATCTTTCCACCTTAGTCTCCCTAAATCCTAGTATCACGGCATGAGCCGCCATGCTCAGCCAACTTTCTTAATGCTATTAGGCATTTAAGGCTAATTTCTCTGAGAAGTTTTGCTAAGGTTGAGAAAAGGCCTCCTTTCAATTTACAGGAAAAGAGAATGTCACATCCCTGTTTGAAAGTGAACTGTTCTTCCTACCTTGGCCACAGGCCACACTTCTAGTGGCTCCATTTGGGAGGTTGGAAGGACAGAGTCATGACCTGAGAGGCAAGTAGTCAGGCTGTTAGATTGCATTGTAAGACACAGGTTGGTGACTAGTCAATGGTAAGCCGCTTGAAGTGTGTCAGAAGGATAATGCAGCTGCAGAATCAAGAGAAATGTAGATAACACAATTGTGCATATGCATGTGTCTACATATAAGAATTTTGAGATAATTAACAATAGCATGCTAATTGTCTGAGGTTAGAAACTGCATACCACTCTTGCTATACTCCTCTTTGAACAAAGATGAAGGATTTTTTTCCATAGACCCTGGAAGTTGGTGGGGGTCGAGATGTGGTATGAATCTGTGGAGGCAGATTAGTTAAGAAGGTCATAGTTAAGACTCTGGTTTTTAGGATTATAGAGAAGACCTGGGTTCGAGTCTTGGGTCTGCCAATATCAACTGCATAACCTTGGGTTATACCTTCTTATCTTTTCTAAACCTCAGTTTCCTTGTCTGAAAATATATTATAATGTAGGAGTCTACTTCCTAGATTTGCTGCTAGCATCAAACATAGTAACATTAATATGTTATTATTAGGGACCCAAAATGTATAAGTAACAATTTTTCCCTCAACCTATCTTATCTTAATTGAGGTCAAAGTATTTAAATTGCTTTAAAATGAATGTAAAGTGTTTATGATATTTTGCATAGATATTATGAAAAGCAGAGTGATAGAGTTGATAAGAGTATAGCTTTTGGACTCACTGAATTTTGGATGCCCTTTGTGTAGCACTGCCTGATAGCATAAAGAAAGACATCTTGGCCGGGCGTGGTGGCTCAGCCTGTCATCCCAGCATTTTGGGAGGCCAAGGTGAGAGAATTGCCTGAGCTCAGGGGTTCAAGACCAACCCAGGCAACTTGGTGAGACCTTATCTCTACAATAAATCACAAAAACTAGCTGGGCATGGTGGTGTGTGTCTGTAGTTGCAGCTACTTGGAAGACTGATGTGGAAGGATCACCTAAGCCCAACAGGTTGAGGCTGCAGTGGCTGTGAGCATGCCACTGCACTTCAGCCTGGGTGACAAGAGTGAGACTCCAACTCAAAAAAATAAAAATAAAAAAATAAAAAAGACATCCTTTTTTTTCTCCTGTCTATTTCAAAACTTGGACATTAACCAAAGAGCTTCTGATAGTTTGTCAGTCACAAAGTATCTAAACTAATTTAATATTTTTATCTTCACACATAAAAAAATAGAGGTCTATATGTGGGTAGGGATCATGGGCTCATGCAGTTCTACCTGCACACCTTTGATCATTTTCTCAACTGTTTTAATTTCCCGTTTCCTCATGTATACATGGGCATCATTGTAGTGACTACTTGTAGAATGATTGTGAAGATTAAATGAGGATAGCATCTGAAGCCCTGAGCCTGGGGCCTTGCTCATGGTAAGGACTTCATGACTAGTAACTACTGCTATTGATGTTGATATTATAAACAGACCGGGAGGAGTGTGCAGTAAGTTGGTTTGGAGGTGAGAATGGCAGACAAGAACAGCAGAAGAGTGGAGAAAGAGGAAGATGGAAGAGAGAAGGGGTGGCTCATTCATTTTCACACAATAGAGTATCCTAAGTGAATGTAGCACAATTCACTTACCACATTTTCTGTCGACAGACATTTAGGTAGTTTCCTTTTTCTCTTTACGTTCCCCACAATGATGCTATGACTACTGAAGAACATGAGTCCTGGTACAAAAAAGTATAGGCATTTCGCTAGAGCACTCAGTAGGTTTTGAAGTGTAGGGTCGCCATGCATGGGACACTCAACGTGGATGCTGGCATCCTCTGTGAAGCACTCGTCTTTAAAATGCATAAGTCCTCATTCTTTATATGAACATTTACTAGTAGGTAGTTTGACTGGTTCAGTTTTGAGAATTTATCATGTATCCCTGAAGGCATACAGAGAGGTTGAAAGAATACTTAAATGTGATATTGCATACACATTGCCCAGCTTCATAAACTGAGTTCATTTTCATTGCCAACACAAGTGATTCGCGTTGTGTGGCACTCCCGCCTTTTCCCACTAGCAGAAACCACTTCCATAAATTTCTTAAACCAGTTCCATTTTTTTTTTAAGTGAAGATCTCACTTTGTTGCCTAGGCTGAAGGGAAGTGGCATGGTCACAACAATCATGACTCATGGCAGTCACGACCTCCTGGACTCAGGTGATCCCTCTGCCTCAGCCTCCCGAGTAGCTAGGACTACAGGCATGCACCACCATGCCTAGCTTATTTTTTCATTTTTGTAGAGACAAGATTTCACTATGTTGTCCAGACTGGTCTTGAACTCCTGGACTCAGACAATCTGCCCACCTCAGCCTCCCAAAGTGCTGAGATTACAGGAGTGAGCTACCATTCCCGGCCAGTTTCATTAATTTTTACATATTTTTATTATGTATGTATGCATCTTTAATCCATATATAGTATTGAGTATTCTTATATGTTTTCCTGTAAGATATATTTACATGCTTCAGCTTTCTATAAATAGAATACTACAGTTTGCTTCTAAAACCTCTCTCTCTGCCAAACATAGATGATTGTGATTTATCTGTAATGTTACACATGAGGTGGTTCATTCATTTTTATGCTATAGAGTATCCTAAGTGAATGTAGCACAGTTCACTTCACATTTCTGAATTGACAGGCATTTAGGTAGTTTCCTTTTTTTCTCCTTTCTGTTACCAACAATGATGTTATGAATACTCAAGTACATGAGTCCTGGTACAAAAGTGCAGGCATTTCTGTCGGGCAGTGTTTTCTCAATCTTTTCTGAGTTATGGCATCTGTAGGAAATAATCTTTTCAGGCTGTTTCAGCAACAGACCCAACCCCTCCACCCCCCACCCCTGCTCTTAGGCACACCTGGAACTCATTCACCTCAGTTGACTGACTGGGAAGTTCTGTTGAAGGCATGCCTTGGAGGGGATGGCTCAGCTGTATGGTGTGCATATTATTACCTTTATTAGATATTGCAAATCATTTCCCAAAATAGTTGTGCCAGTTTTCCATCCCAACCAGCTGCATGTGAATTCTCATTTCCCCCACACTCTTATCAACACTTGGATATGTCAAACTTTTAACATTTTCTTCTGCTTTTATACCTTGCCTTTATATCTTTTGTTGTGTGTCATGTTGCTTGCTTTTTGTATTGATTTGTATGAGACATTGATCTATTCTTACAGTAATTCTTTGTCACTTTTGTGAGCTGCAAATATCTACTCCTAGTCTGTAAGTTGTTTTTCTGCATTATTTTGATGAATGCGAGTTCTGAGTTGTGATGTTGCCAACTTTAGCAATTTTTTTCCATTTATGTGTTCCACTTCTTGTCTTGTAAACAACCCTTTCTAAACGTTAGAAGGGCCCAATCATATTCTTTTGTATGCACTTCTAGATTTTTAAAATTTTTGTGCTTATTTTTGTTTATAACATGGAGGAAGAATATAATTTTATGTTTTTTATTTGGATACTGAATTGTTCCAGGATCATCTATAAAATGATTTTGTTTTCTCCCGCAGATCTACAAGGACATCTCTGTCATATATGAGGTGCTTATTTGATAAGTTTACTTATCCAACTTGAAAAAATCAGAATAAGTAAAATGTAAAAAGAACTATAATTTCCTTTCCATCTCCCAAAAAATAAAATCTGGAGTGGAAGTAAGAAGACTTGGGTTCTTCACCAGATTGGAGTGACAGCCTCAGTTCTAGGTGATCATATATATGACCTTGGATCAGATTTGTTAGTTAGACTTTGTAGCTTTAAGCACAGGTTTAGGTTCCTTGCCTTTGTGGGTTTGTGGTAAAGCACACAAGGGAATTCAGGGAATAGAGGACCCTGCCTCTGCAGACAGTCACCCTGGTGTCATGAAGCTGGTGTCACTTGTGGGAGCAGCATGTTCAAAACTGATTTTTGGTTCCATAACTTGTACCCTGTAACTTGTGGCCCTTTGCAGCAAGTCACATGACACAAAGCCTGACAACTGATACAGAGAGAGCCCCAGGCTGCTTTCCTCTTAAGCTAGGGGTAGGTAGGTATGGTGGCTTATGCCTGCAGTCCCAACACATTGGGAGGCTGAGGCAGAAGGATCACTTGAGCCCAAGAGTTTGAGGCCGCATTGAGCTATGATCATGCCACTGCACTCTAGCCTAGGTAACAGAGAGAGACCTTATCTCAAAAAAAAAAAAAAAAAAAGAGAAAGAGAGAAAAGAAAGTGTGGGGTGCAGTCGGCTCTAGGAGTAGCAAGGACTCTCAGCTTAGAACAGCTAGTCTTTAACCTCTTTGATTTTAGTATTCTCATCTGTTTAAACAAGAGGCTTGGGGCAGGTGATTTTGCATGCCTTTGATTTTTAGGAGAATGTGGAGAAGAATTGTGCATTGCTATGAATAAATCATAATTACCATAGAGCCATAGAGCTGGCTGGTAGCTTTTAGAGTCTGTTAGTGGCCTTATCTTTGCTCTTTGAATGGTTGATGCTGTTTCATAATGCCAGAAAGTCTTGTTGGGAATCAATCTAAATTTAATTTTCTGGGCTCAATAAATCCTATTTTTAAAAAAATACTTTCTCTACTTCATTCCATAACGTGAACTGTCCTACACACAAAAGCACTTTAGCAAAACTCTACTGGTAGAAATGTGTTTAGCATTATTGATGTGTTTTCAGTAACATACATCAAACTTTCAGAGCCACCTTTGTGAGTGAAATTACTGTAGAGTATGGAATGGGAAATTATTCTTCAGTCTACGATACTGTGGTCAGACACACACACAAATATATCTCTTTTAGACTACTTGTGAAGAAATGTAATGGAATGAAAGGCCAGGAGAGCCATCTCTCAGAGTTTTAGTGGGCAAAAGTTAGGAGGATGACCTTGTAGAAGTTGATTAACTTCTCTAAAAGCCTCAGTTTATCTTTTTCCTATGAAGTAGAGATGATAAAAGTAATTTATTAATATGTCTCTGAATTCTTTATGGGAGAATGCATGTACGTTTCAGACTGCATGGTAACTGATCAGTACCTGCTAGCTATACTTACATTACTGTTGATGAAGTTCTATAAACCTTGACTTATTTTTATTCATTGAATTAAAAATCTTACTACAGATTCGACTTATGCTGGGTTTTTGGTTTTTTTTCCCCCACTGACTACAGAGTATTCCCAATTTACTTCTCAATACTATAAATTTCTGTACATGGAATTAATATTTGCTTATAGCACTTATTTGATTTGGATCAGATTTCACTTTTAAAATTGATTCCTTTTTTGTTATTTATGTGAGTGAAAATCTTTAAAGGTAGAGGAGCTTGTAAAAATCCATTTCTAATAATATTCACCTATTTGTTCTATGTAATATAATACAAATATATTTTTAGAAGTTGAATTTCCTAGAACAAATTTTAACTTTTGTGCTATAAGTCTGCCCCCTCTGGTCCAGGTAACAAGGTAGAACATTCAGAGGCA
The DNA here is from genome assembly GCA_963574415.1 of Tarsius wallacei. Lineage (NCBI taxonomy): Eukaryota > Metazoa > Chordata > Mammalia > Primates > Tarsiidae > Tarsius > Tarsius wallacei. Next base: position 20,632 of record CAUYQG010096278.1, read on the forward strand.
CCTAGGGAAAGACTCTAGCCAGGGTGGGGAATGACCCCTGTGAAAGGAAAGTGGTGTTATTCAGATTATTCAGCCCAAATTAAAAAAAAAAAAAAAAGTCAAGAGTTCTGATACTGAAGACAAAAAAAAAAACATGGGATTTCTCGATGTTCAGCCTACATTAATGACTCAACTTTCATTTAGGTCAACTCCTAACTCATTTACCTATGCAATAATCTTGACTGTTAATACTTATATATTTTATTTTAAAATAGCAAATTATATGTTGGGTTTAACTAGCAAGCGAATATAGGTTCTTTGCCATGAAATTTGCTTGATGTTTTCTGTCTAGTTATCCTTATTCTAAGTTTGTAAAATATTATAAGGAAATTTTTCTAATGGTATTTACTAAAATACAGAAAAATGCACACAAAATATTTTAGAAGAACAGATTAATTCCTGGTAATTTCCTTAGATTATCTATAAATGTTCATTTCTGAATAAGAAGTATTCCTTTGCATGTCTATTAATAAAAATCTAATTTGACAAATATAGCATAAATCTATCCTCATCGGTTATTCATATCATATTATTTTCTGATTAGAACTTGGGTACCTGGAAACACAGAAGAATTAATTAATAATAGAATGGGTTATTTTTCAAACTCTACTTCTAATTCTAAAATATGTCTTTCATAAAATATCCCTAGTACTTTTTATTTTTCTTGGTATGAATTTATACTTATAAAAATTCACTCCTTTTTCTTTTAAGTATGCAGAGAAGAATTTAAATAAGAAATTGTTCATTTTATTTTCAGATAAACAAAGTAAAGTTGTATGTATCTATAAAGGTCCTTAAAGATAGTTGGCTTACTAGGTCTTTTAACTTCAAACACTTTAAAATAGGAGAACCAAAAAACCATAATTACTTCTAGGACTAGAACCAAGATTGAAAAGTCATCTCTCTGTCCCTCCTTCTAATACACATACGTGCATACAAAATCATACATGGATATTCCAAGATGTTTATTCTGTTGTTTACGCCTGATAATGGTATCATTGTTCTTATTTATATTGTTGTTTATATAGCCTCTATCTTATGACTATTTCTATGGAAGCACTCCACCTTTTTCTGAAAGGTACCCAAGTTGTGGTTTTCATGACTTTATTTCAAGTTTGTTTTTTAAAAATGTTCAAGAGTATCCCACAGTGACTTGAAAGTATGTATTGGTGCCTGGATTGGATTAAAAACAGAGGACCTCTACTTTCGATTTCATTTTTACCTTACAAAGGGAGGCTATTAAAAATATTTAACAACCGTACAGTGGCAACAACCAGGCAGGGAGGCTGCCCACCATTGCCTTGCTGAGACAGACTGTAACTCCTTCAGTTGTCAGGTCCTGGCAAGGGTTCAGGGCACTTGCTGTGACAGGACACGTTTGGGGAGTTGGAAGAGTGGCTGTCCATGAACTAGTAAGAAGTGTTGCAATGTAGCAACAACGGCATGGCTGTGCCTGTGTGTACTGGCTGAATGTCTGTGTCACATCCACTCAGGGATTATACAAGAGGGCACCCAAAAAACTGGAATTTATTTATAAAAAATTGTGCATTTATTCTTACATGTTTAAATGTCAGTAGCCTATGATGTACTCTCTGTTTGGTGCAATACCCTCATCGAGATGCTTTTTCCACTGCTCAAAACAGTTTTTGAACTCTTCAGCTTTGATGCCTTTTAACGCTTCTGCCATTTTTTGTTTCACCTCTTCTGCATGGGTGAAACATTTCCCTTTGAGGGCTTTTTTTTCCTGGGAAAACAAAAAAACAGTTGCTTGGGGTGAGATCGGGTAAATAGGGAGGGTGGGCCATGGGGGTCATGCCATTTTTGGTCAAAAACTGCTGAACGTTTAGTGCAGTGTGGACAGGTATGCATCATGAAATGAGAGAATCTCCACACAAAAATATTCGCTGAAGCCGAATGCAGCCACTCACAACAACGCTGGCTGGTACCCGGATGCTGATGGGTTCTTAGAACCCTTACCTATCAGGGGGATGTCTGTGCTACAAGGGGCCTGCCTTCCAAAATATAATTCTGTTTTGGGGGGAGGGGACTCCCCCTTGCATGCCCAGCTTGTGATAGGGAGAAGGTAGGATTTAATACTGACGATCACAATAAAAGTAACAGTTATTTAAAAGGCTTATAGTTTTTAATAAAGCAATTGGCTAAAAATCCCTGGGCCTATTGGTTGGGGAGTGTAAACACTAGGTACAAAAATTATGACTCTTAGAGTAAAATGTATACAAGAGAGCTCCCTACCATTCACGTACAGGTTCCCAATATGGCATTTCGTGGGAGCAGTGACATCTAGTGTTCCCTCCCAAGATAGCAGTGACTCAAATGCAGTCAATGTGTTTATTTCGGAAGCAGTTTACAAAGGCGATTACTTCATCCAGGGTCTGACTTTTACCATTTTGAAGCACATCACATTCATCTAAGTGAGGGGGCCTGGTTTGTTCCAAATGTTCCTAACCTCTGGGGCAGGTCTGGCAGGGAGGCCAGACATTTCGCTTGTATTCTGGTTCGGCTCCAGCTAGTACTGCCTTCAAGGGGCCCCCAGGGAATAAGGCATGGCTGGGACCAATCTGAAGATTGGCAGAGAATTTTAAGTGAGCGCAAAACTACTTTCAGTAAGAAGAGGGCACAAACTCAAGTCTCGCCTATTCTCCTAACACATTTTGACAAAAACGGTCGTTTTGAATTAGATTTGCATGTGATTGGGAAGCTCTTAAGAAATAAAAATGAAAACTCACCCAATTCTTTTATGGTTATACGTGTTCTGACTTTTCCTGTTCTTTATCAGATTATTGCTCTATGCTTGGGATGTCATGAATATGTATTTTATGTGTACTTCTTGGTGAGCACAGTACTAAGGAATTGAGTTAGTTTGAGAAAGGAGAAAATTCTTTTTAGGCAACTATAAACCCTTCCCATCACTCTACCATCCAGGTTGATTTGTAAGAGGAGACTAAAGTTTTGTTTCTAGTCTAATGCTGGTACCAAGTCGATGCTTTTATCATTTCTTTTTTTGAAATTAATTTTTATTTATTAATTTTTATTTTTTATAGAGATGAGATCTCACTATGTTGCCCAGGCTGGTCTAGAACTCCTGGGCTCAAGCAATCCTCCTGCCTCGGCCTCAAAAAGTGCTGGGAATTCAGGCATGAGCCACTGCCTGGCCTATTGTTTCTTATTTAGATCAATTCCCATTGCTCGCTGAGCAGTTGTGCCTGTGGTTGTATATACCTCTGGGATTCTCAGTCATTGTCATTCTGTCATTCTCTCCTGTTATTTTCATTTAAAACAAGTCTTGAACTCTTCTCTGAGATTCTTGAGTATAAAACTCTATATGGTAGAGTCTATCAAAAGAAGAGCTTTTCCGCAGAACCCTCTGGTCTTATGTAAAACAAAAAAATAATGGTTATTTCATTATTAGTGGACATATCCTTTGATTGCTATCATGTGTGACGCTGTCAACACTTAATTTGGTTAAAGATGGCAGTAATAGCACTAGAATGCCTCTATTTCAGTGGTTTAAGAATATTTAGTTTTTGTTGAATGCTTTTTTAAAAGTTGATACCTTCTACAGAGGAACATAAATGCTAATGTTGTTTGTTGGGGTTGGGGAGAAGAAGGCCGCAGTACCACTTGCTGGTTCCGTCTCTTTCTCTCATAACCCCTTATGTGGTTTTAAAAGAATCCATTCCATGAAATTCAGCTACTCCTTACCAGCTCCAAATTCCAAAACAGAGATCTCATGAAAAGTTTCGTAAAAGCAAGCATACATAAATATTTTGGGTTATAGATTTCTGACAGAATGATGGAACCTCTGACAACACAGATGTGTGACCAAGTCAGGATGAAGGTCTATAAGTACATTCCTTTAAGTAGTCCACTTATGTGGACCAAGCTGACCAATTTCCTAGGGATAAGTCCTTTCTTGGCTATAATTAGAACCTTTATAATCATCCATTTCTTCGCGTATTTATTGAACAAATAGTTACTCACAGACATGCTACAGACCAGGCATGTGGGATACATTGGTGAACAAACATTTCTTGGGACCCTGTGTGCACCCCAGGAAATTTCCTGTCCACAGGGGGCTTACATTTTAGTGGGTAGATACAGCTATAAATGGTTAAGTATCATGAACAAGTCAACTGTTTTGTACAGTAGAAGCTTATACATGTTCTAGAAAAAAAGCAAATGGAGATGAAGAGAGGGAAAATAAGAATGTTCATTTCATTCTTAAATGGGGCGGTCAAGATGGCCCTCCTCGGAGAGTGGCGTGTGAGCAACACTTGATGTGAGACATAAGTCACTTGGATATATAGGGGGAGCGCGGGCCAAGCAGAGGGGGTAGCCATTATGAAGGCCTAAAGAGAGCGTGTGCCTGGTGTTTTCAGAAACACCAAGGAGGCCAGCCTGACTGGAGCAGAAAGAGGGAAGGAGATGAGGTGAGTGAAAGGACCAGGCTAGCTTCCGGACTCAACATGTCTTGTGACCTGTCCCCACCCCAGGAAGTGCTGGCCCCTATGCTATCTTTCCAGTCTTTCCTTGCATGAGGTGGTTGTGTGTGTTTTAGTTTTCAGTGTGAGTATCACACCACTATGAAGAGTCCCTTATTTTAGGTAGCATACTGGTTCACGAGTGACGTGCCTTTCACCCTCTCCCTGTATTATGATTTGCAGGACATTCTGAAGGTTTGAGGGAGAGCTGCATTCTGAGGGATGGCTGTGATCGCAAAGGCCAGAGGCAGACCACTTTGGTCTGACATGTCATTACCAATTTAATAGAAGTATTTCTTGTGTGACTAATTTGTAACAAATTCTTAGTTAGAGTTGGTCTTCCTGAACTCTGATGCCTAAATGGAATGACAACATACCAATTCAATTAAAGTGATTTCCACATTATTGATCACCATTGATCTAATTTGATTCAACGAATTTGAAAAAGTGAAGGTACGGATTCTTCAAATTTTAGACCCTGAGAGACATTAAATATTCCCTATTGTAGCTTTTACATTCCACAGATGAGAAGATAAAGGCCCAGAGAAGAGAAGTGTATAGCACTCAGTTAGCTTTGCATGTGTGTGTCTATGTGTGCGTGTGTGTCTGAAATTTATCTCCTTTTGAAAATACTTCTACTTCCAGAATTCAGAGTGGTATTTTTCCACTCTTGTCCTCGTGAGAAGACAAGTGAATTTCAAAGATTTGCTGGTTATAACTTGTTCCTTTTTTTGCCTCAAATATTAAATGACTCAGCACTCATTGTTCTCCGAGGGCGGGGAACAAAGTGATTTGAGCTGGTGGTGAAAAATAGAAGAAAGCCAGATGACCTGATAATTCAGTTTCCAGTGCTGATGGCAAAGACATCTGACCTTCTGGGCAAGGTCAGCCTGAAAAGACTGGACAGTTAACTTTTCAAAGTAATTATTAAAGACTGCTTTTCCTAACTCTTTTGTCATTCTCCTCTTAGTGCCTATAGGCCTAGATCCAGTTGTTGTGTACAGCAGTGGACTAGCACAGAAGATATACTAGTACTTCTGTCTGGCTCTATATATCATTTATAGGTTAAAGGGCCAATCGAGGCATCCTTTGGAATATAAAAAACTTGGGGAAATTCAAATGTATTATAGTCCAGTCATTTTTAAAGTTATATTCCCCTACAGTTTATATAGCTCCCAACTGTTAGTCATCTCATCCCTGAGAAATCTCACTTTCCATCTTAACTCATTAACTAACTACTTATTGGATATCATCATTTCTACAGTCTAGAGGATCATAAAGGGATGGAGTTTGAATTTTTCCCTATTATAGGAGAACACGGATAATCTTGCTTGGGATGTAGAGAAATTAATCTTAATGGGGGCTGGGTCAGTTCTCCCTGGGCCTTTGCTCAAATTAGGCTCAGAGGAGAGAGGGGGAGAGAGCACAGGAGAAATCAGGTTGCTTTATGACCTTTCTAAAGGGCTCTTCCCAAAGGTCTTCATCTTTTTCCTCAAGCCTTAAGATATTTCAGAACTTGACACCTGCTGATATTCTGCTATGAGTATATAAATTCATTCCAAGTCCAAGTAACAATGTTGACTGTGTCATAGAACAACATGGGGTTAAGAATGCCTGTTACTCATGCCAGCACTCACACCTGCTGATTCTCTGAACTCTCGCTTGTTCTATCAGAATTTGTTAGGTAGTTCCTGAGGTTCAAAGAAAACTTTGCTTATGAGCACTGAAAAGCATTTTGAAAGACCTTTAAAAATCCACTTAAAAAGAAGTAAAATGTTTGGAAAGAGTATCTTTCTCCTCTAGTATAGTTTTCCTTTAATCCATTTAAGCCAATCCACAATCTTGGATTGCATTTTGTATTATATCTTTATTCTATTTTATATTCAAGAATACTTGTGTAGGGTTTTTTTTTACATGGCTATAATTGTATTATATCTTTATCAAAAATTTGCAGCATTTACTTTTGAAAAATAGTGTTGGCCAAGTTGACATTGAGGCAGAATTCTCTGTATAGAAGTATTCCAGCTAGTAAATGAAGAAGCGACTCGAGAATTAGAATTTCACCATTCTTCAGAGCTAATTATTGATTGGCACTCGGTGTGATATCAGTAGTTGCCAGCTTCACAAAGAAAGGAAGAACCTGGCAATGTATACGTCCTGGTGGGAATACATAATACATCTAAGAAATGGTCTGCAGAATTCATATTGGAATCTGATCAAACCTTCAGATCTAAGTGGATTATTTTAAATGACAACACAGGACTGCAAAATCGAGATTGTGAGAAACTCTTCAGGACAAATGACCGGTTTTCTTCCATGGCCCAGTTGCAAGGGGGACAATGGGAAGAAATGGTGGAAACATGCAGATTAACGGAACCTGAGTTCCAGCAGCCAGTTGCAATGCATAGACCTTACTTTGAACCTGTTTTAAACAAACAGTTTTAAAAAGTATGAGACAGTAGGGGAAATAACATAGACTGGATGTTTGCTGATATTAAATAATAATTGATATTTTTAGTTTATGATAAAGGCTTTTATTATTAGGTTCTTTTTAAGCAGTTCCAATCTTTTAGAGATACCTTCTGAAATATTCATGGATAAAGTAAAAAAGTGATATTGGAGTTAAAAAGTACACTGAATGAAACTTGTCTCAAAACTATATCTTTTTATTGTATTTTATATTCAAGGGGGAACATATGTAGGTTTTTTACATGGGTATAATGGTATTATATCTTTCAAAAATTTGCAGTATTTACTTTTAAAAAGTAGCATTGGCCAAGTTGGCGTTGAGGTAGAATTCTCTGTATAGAAGTATTTCAGCTAGTAAATGAAGAAGCGATTCAAGAATTATATTCCACTGTTAAATTATTTCTTTTGATTGTTACATAAATGACTCATAAATCCCATCTGATACAACTCAAGAAGGCTTTATGTTCTGCTTAGTCATAGACATATGTTACGGGCATGACTGATGCACACACACATGAACCATTTAAATAGAAATCTGAGCATTACCTAATTTTGCTTCAGGAAGCCTTGATTTTGCTGCCTTTTGTTTAATTCCCACATACTGGTCTTCAAATAGGAACTACAAATACAAAACATCTTCTACTGAATATCGATACTTGATATGAATAATTACAACTCCTTGGCACCACAGAATAGCATGTCATTGAATAAGCTAGTCATTAATAGGAACCCAGCAATATTTGTTGAATGAATAAATGAAATATAATTTAATATATTTGATATTTTTGTGAAAGCAAAAGAATATTACACTACTAATACTTTCCTCTTGTTCAATAAATAACTGTTGATTGGTTAATATAGTTTATAAACATTTCAAAAGCAATTATAATAAAAATACTCATTTTTAATATTTATGCAGAAAAGCACATAAAATAGAAAACTCTAATATTGCCTTTTTTCACATTAAGAAACTTTCTTTTCTTTATTTTGAAAAGACCCTTTTCTGTATAAACTATTATATAGCAACAAATGAAAAATTTTAAAGTACCAAAAAGTCTTTATTCTATCACTAGGCACAACTGTTATTAATGTTTTAATTTCATAGTCAGTCTTTTCCAAAACAAAGCTGTTATATTAAGAAGAATTTGTATCTTCAATTTTAGAGACAGTCCCATTGCAGAAAGTTTTTTTTTCCATAAATTTGCCCTTTGCGTTTTTTTCTCTAAATAACACAGGAACTCCTAAGCTCTTAGAATACGGTAACTCATCTAACCAGCGAAATATGTACAAAAGATAGACAATAAACACAGTCTGCCCTTTCCAGTGACACATCATTGTATCTTAAACTAACGGGCCTACCCACCCCCTCCGCCCCCAGAAAAATGGACCCATTTTAATTTCTAGAAGTAATGAAGTTGAGTTTGATAAGTGCTGCTTGTAGGTGATCTAGAGATTAGTGATAGCACATTAGATATAAAATATCACTCCTTTGCAATGTTTTCCTTCCTTAATCCTCTCTTAATGAGTGCTTCTGCTGTTTCTTGTCCTGGTTGCATAGAATGGCTTCTGGAACCTGCAGCATCTACATAAACACGGCAAAAACGTTTAAAGTCAATTCTATGGGCTTAGATACTCACCTAAGACTCACCTTTATGCCTCCTCCCTCCTTCTCACTCCCCCTCCCAACGTCTCCCTTCAAAACAAATGTCCAATTGCTCTGTCATCTTAAAGCTCAGGATGCTAATAGGAAACAGGCTTAGCCAACTAGAAACAAAATCAATTTTGAGAAGTGAGTTTTATACAAAATTAAGGGAATTCCATACTGTTTGATAAAATAGAGTCACTCCTTACAGTTTCTCATTACGTAGCTGCTTTATACTTCCCAAAGAATTTCTTTCTCTCACCCAGGAATGGTTGGAGCAGATTTATATTCTCATTTTACAGCGATGTAGACAGAGCAACTTGGATGGAGTTACAAAGCTTGTCCTTGATAGAGCCTGAACGAGAACCCGGGCCCTCACTACCTATTGTCTCCTGCATCAGAGAGTAGGAGGTTATGCTTGGGGTCAAAAGGCATGTGTCCTGCAACCGTGACCGGCCCAGTGTTTCTGAGAGTTCAGTCTGATGTAGGATCACTCTTACAAGGAAATGACTTCATTACAGGCTTCCATGGTCTGCAGAGCCAAACTGGAGTCAGGTTGAGTCTCCAGATGGCCGGAGCAGTAACGGGTTAAATGGTCTAAGCTCCCCCCTGCCCAACCTCCTCCCATCCTAACACAAATATTCGTCTAAACCCTAGCCCGTTCGTTTGCACTACCTTTCCCCAGATGAGCTTATTGTGGACACCGAAGACTGTGTGTTTCTCTCCTTTTCTCCGAGGTCTTTGTTCTTTTCCGATGTCAGCCAAGGCCAAAATTACATGATTACTTAGCATAGACATTTGCTCAAGGCCAAAACGACATGATTACTTAGCATAGACATTTCATTTCCTTTATTACACACAACCTGCCATTTCTCAGGTTTTTGGCTCTTTATAATAAGCTTTTTAAGAAAAAAAAAAGTGATTAGTTGTTTTCTTCTATGTTCTGTTTCGGGAGGAGGAAGTGGACCTTTTTAACATCGAATATTACAAAACTCCTGGCAGAGAAGGGAGAATGGCGACACTGCAAAGATGTGGCTAGGCACCACACTCACTTTCCATGTATCAAGTCCCTACTTGGTGCAAACATTTTATATGTCACCTCAAAATATTACAAAAGTCACAATGTGTTTTTTTTTTTCACAATAAATATTATATGCCCCATATGACAGGACAGGAAATTGAGGTTCTGAGAAGTATGGCCTCAGTCAGGCTGAACCAGGATTTGCGGACACCCCTGGCAGGCTATACACTGATCTTCATTCAAATCACATTCAAATATTTAAAAACATTTTTGCAGTGGGGCTGGCTGGCAGTGATTAGGAATGCTTTTAAATCTCCATCCAGTGGCCTGGGCTACTTCAGCAGGCATTGAACACATTGTGGATTCTGTCAGAGTTATAAAGAGATTCAAGTTAGTGGTTCTTTGTCCCCAGTTACCCTACTGATTCTCATGCCCCCTATTGACCAGTCCCCTGCTGGAGAATCTTTCACATGCTCTGACCTCAGCCTACATAGCTAGGTAAGTGGCAGAGGCGAGCTATGAAACCTGATCTTTCTGTGTTCTTTCTTCTACAATCTCCCAGCACTTCTTAACCATTTCATGAGTGTGGTCAAATGATCACTAATGAATTACCCCAATAAATATCGATTGAATCACTGCTCTGTGTCTTTCATTCATATATGGTATTACGGTTTTTAAAGAGTTTTCACAAGAATAATCTCATTTAAATCTTACCTCAGAAACACACAAAAGAGGTAAGCTGAGAATATCAAACCAACCCTCATACACATGCGGAAAAGAGCCAGGAATTTTATACTTTGCAGCCCATGTGTTACTGGTGTTTCTGTCAGATCTTGCTACTGTCAAGCTTGGAATTAGGGGGGAAAAGGAGGGATGGGGGTTACTTAGTAGCTGCAATTTCAGATCAAGCAGAATGACCATTTAAATGGAACTGTTTCTTCACCCACAGCTCGAGGGATGGCATTAGCAGCCCACATTAGAGGCTGAAAAGGAAATCTTCCTTCTGAAAAGACCATAATGGTAACACATATCCTGAAATGGTAGTGAGAATTTTATGCCAAATCCTATAGTGGGGCCAGTATGGCTTCCCAGAAGTGAAGTCATTGGAACTGGTGAGTGAGTTGGAATTGATTGAAAGAAAAAGGGAGAAAAGAAACAAAGTCTTCCTTACTAAGAGGAGGAATGAAGGTCAGGGTCAGGCGTGGTCAGGAAGGGCAGGTTTGGGACCCCTGATGCTGGGTGGTGGGGGAGCTACTTGGCATTTGTTGGGGAGTGGCGGGAGGCTCTGGAGGCTGGCATGCCAGGGGGTATATAATCAGAGATGTCCAGGAATGGTGACTCGTGCCTATAATCCCAGCACTTTAGGAGGCTGAGGTGGGAGGATCACTTCAGCTCAGGAATTTACGACCAGCCTAGGCAACACAGTGAGATGCTGTCTCCAAAAAAAAAAAAGCAAAAAATTAGCTGGGTGTGGTGGTGCAGGCCTATAATCCCAGCTACTTGGGAAGTGGAGGAAGGAGGATGGCTTGAGTCCTGGAGTTCAAGGCTGCAGTGAGCTATGATCACATCACTGCACTCCAGCCTGGACAACAGAGCGAGACCTCATCTCTTGGGGGGAAAAATTGATTGTAGGAGAACAATGACCAAGCTCAGGATGGACTGATGGACAGAAGGAGGGGGAACGCCCAGAGATGGGATACTGAGGTTATTTTAATTCAGTCCTTTCTTAACTCCATCATCATAAACTTGTTTATTAAAACAGTAAGAAACAGGTAGTGTTGTTTCCACTGTATCTTCTGAAAGGAGAAGAAAAGTTAGTAGCCAACATTTTTACATTCTTTCAAGTAAGAAGGCAACCTTTCCCACTGGGTATCTTTTTGTATACAGATAAAAAACGTCACCCTCAAAAGGTTAGGTTAGTTGATGGCTCATTAAGAAACAATTATATAGTTTTTGGCAAAGATGGAAAGCATCGCGTTAATCCTATAAGACATTGCAGAGGAATGGTGGGTGATATAGCCTCAAAAAACAAATGTCCTGAATTTGTTTCCCATGTCTGGCTGTGTGACTTGGATAAGTTAGTGCTTATAGAATACTTGGGTAGGGCACATGGGACAAAGATTACTCTTTGATTTATACTTAAATCCAGTTTTGTCGTAAGTGGCTAATTTTCATCCTTTTTTCAATGAATGGATTTTGCTGCAATTTTAAAAAGCATTTTACAGCGAGTATATACATGAGCAAGATAAAACATCTCAACTGTGTCTCATATAGTCATGTGAGTAACGTTAGTGTAATTAGTATAAAAATTAGTATTATGTATTAGTATGGGTAATATTGGTATAATGGAGAAAAGGAGACCAGAATGTTGTCAATCTGAAGACTAGATCCATAATTTCAGTTACACAATCTTATTTATTCTTAGAAAACAAGAATGATTATTCCCATATTCAGGGGTTGAGGCAGAAGTTCAAAACTTTAGTTGTATTTCTGCTTGGGAAAATAGCAGAGATCTAAAATTAGTCTTATTAGACCACAGATATGTACCCAGCCAAATTTAATGTGGGATTTTAAAGTTCATGAAGTTAAATAGTTCAAAGTAGCACTGTACAAAGCAAATAGAAAATTCACTTAATTTCTTTTTTGGTTTTACTTGGTAAGCTATCAAAATCATTTAAGAAATGTATTTACATTTTTATGATAATACATTAAATATTTGCAGCATGAAAAAGTTATTAAATATTAATAAAATAAGAGTTTTTTTAAAAGGAGAATTCTTTAGTGGGTATCATATTAGTTTAAAAAACCAACAAAATGAAACACTCTTCTGTGGCAGAGGTTCCTGATTCTTAGCTACAGATTCATACATTTATAGGTTAGTTTGTATTTACATATGGCATTGACTAGTATTAAAGCTATGATGGTGAAACACTTTATAAAAGAATGTTTGTGGTTGAGTTATTCCTTTTTTTTATGTAGCTGAGTAAATTTGAATTAAGATTTAATACAGTAAAATTAGATACAGCATTAATCCTATGGATTTATGAAATTTAACCCCTTTGGTATTAAAAGTAGGCACCCACTTCCAAAACATAAAGCATAGGAGAATCTTGTGGCTTGTTCCTCTATAAGTCAGCCTCATTAATTCAGAAGGCAGCAGTTACTTTATTTTATTTTTTATTTTTTATTTTTTTTTTGAGTTGGAGTCTCACTCTGTCGCCCAGACTGGAGTGCAGTGGCCGCTCCCGGCCACCGCAGCCTCAACCTGCTGGGCTCCGGCGATCCTTCCGCCTCAGCCTTCCAAGTAGATGGAACTACAGGCGCATGCTACTACACCCGGCTAATTTTTT
>CAUYQG010096280.1:0-28960 GCA_963574415.1 Tarsius wallacei
TAATTTTTTAAGAAAATGAGTGATGATAGTGAGCAAATAGGGGAAGAAACTTAGAGTCTATAATACTGAGTGACCTCTCACAGAAACAAAGATCGGAGTATCACATGTTCTCACTCATATAGTGGACCTTGAACATCTATCATAATACTAGAAAAAGATTGACAGTGTGGGAAACTATGGGGGGGTATGGAGGGGAAGGGAGGTGGGATTAATGGTAGTCAATATCTGCCTGGGGATGGGGCGACACCCCTTATCAACAAGGGTGCCTGAACGATGCATATTTGTATACCTAACCCTTAACTGTACCCCACAATTTTAAAATAAAAAATATGTTTAAAAAATAAAATAAAATGAAATAAAATGTATGTGCTAAAGTGCATAAATTAAACACTTTAGTAAAGTTGATTCATTTTCACTAATTAAAAGATACATGTAAGCAACACTCAGACCAGAAATGACTCTAAAATATCCAACAGGCCCTCTCATGTATCCTTGGTCACTAAGTCTCAAGAATAGCCATTGTCCCAGCTTTTAACAAGATAAGGTAGTTTTGCATGTTTTTGTACTTTATATAAGTGGAATTGCAATGCATGCATTTTATGTGTGGCTTTTTAAACTTAATTTTATGTTGTTGAAATTCATTCATATTGAGGGTAATTCATTCTCATTGCTGTGTAGTATTCCGTTTTGTTTTGAAAAACAAAAATAATCTAGACTTCAACGCAGTACTCACAGAAAATGCAGGGACACTATTATTTATTATTTGGCAGTTTGGCACACAAAGTTATAGCTTTATCAGATTGTATCTTTAAATAATTCTATGAACCCTAAGGGTAATAAATGATAGCTGGGGGATTCATTAAAACATTTTTTTTCTGACTTTTGTATCTTAATCAGCTATGCCTTCTAACCAAATATGATATGTAAATTTGAAATAAAGTGGAAGTTTATAGAAAGGGGATAATTTATCTACAAAAATAGAAGTATTTACCCAAAATGTTGTAATAAGTGATTATAATAAGATAAAAGACAAAAGTGGGGATCATTCTATTTTGGTTATAAAAAACAATTAACATTTAGACTTAATATTGTCAAATATTATAGAATTTCAGAACATATTAATTACTAATAACTGCATTTAAAGTATTTTATATCATTAAATAAAACGAAAATCAATGTTGTTTTATAGTATAAGAATTGCAAATATAGGAAACATTAATTATTAACATTCTTGTTAGTGCTTTCCCTTTGAAAAACTGTGGTGTTGGTCTAGAAATATCAGAGAAGCTTTTTATTTCCTTCCTGGTCATTTTTTTTGTTTGCTTAATCTTCTTGATTTTTAAATCAGAGTGCAACAGACAACTTACAAGGGGAGACCCCCAAAACCCTGGGATTTATTTATAAAATTACTTTGAATTTATTCTTACATATTTAAACTTTAGTCAACTGCAAAGTACTCTCTGTTTGATGCAACACACCTATTGAAATGCTTTTTTCACTCCTCGAAATAGTTTTTGGAACTGGTCAATTTAATGACTTTTAGTGCTTCTGCTGTGTCTGTTTCACCTCCTTCACATTGGCAAAACATTTCTCTTTGAGGATTTTTTTTTTTCATCTGGGAAAACAAAAAAAAGTCTCTTGGGGCGACATCAGTTGAATAGGGAGTGTGGGGCACAGGGGTCATGACTCTTTTCAGTCAAAAACTGCTGAATAGGTGCATTGTCATTGTGGAAGAACCAGTTACCTGTTTGCCACAAACTCGGGATTTTCTTCCACAAATCATTACGCAACCTTCTCAAAACTTCCAGATAAAAACTTTGATTGACTGATCCAGAAGAACAAATTCCAAGTGTACTACAAGTGGCCTGCCTTCCAAAAGATAATTCTGTTTTTTTTTTGGGGGGGGGAGGTCCCCCTCATATAGCTGTAATCAGAAAACATTCTTACTCTTTTGACTTATCAGAATATTTCAATTTCATCTTCTCAAACACAGAGGGAGTTTTTTACCAACATAAAGTAAATTTATGGGGTAGTGGCAACAATCCTCAATTATGCTAGCTAAATCTGCCATGATGTCAGAGTAAATAATCTGAACCTCAAAGAAAGGAGGGAAGGGAAGGAAAGGGAAGGGAGGGGAGAGGAGAGGAGGGGAGACTAGGGGAGGGGAGGGAAAAGGCATGCTTCTCTCTATTCCTAAGTCCTGTATTTTAGAGTGAGGGCACTCTGCCTCTTATTTATGTACTTACTTGTTTGTTTGGTTGAGGGATACATATGGGGATTTTGATTTGCTACATAAGCAAATTTCATGCAGTTGAGGTTTGGACTTCTAAGGAGCCCTTTCTTCCTCTGGTAGTGGACATGGTACCCAGTTGCTGGTTGTGTTCTCCTTATCACTCCTCATTCCCTTGATACTTTAGCAGTGCCCAGCATGTATTGTTTTCACCATTGTGCTCACATGTGCAATGTTGAAAGCCCCCTTATGAGTAAGAGCACTGCTTCTAACAGAGATGATTTTAGCAAGTTTTCTTACGTTAACTTTTCTTCCCAATTACAATAAGTTGTCTCCTACAGCTTATGTGACTTTTTTATAAGAATGCAAATCTGAAAATACCACAGACAAAGGGGATATGAAACCAAATTTCTTGATACCATCCTAAGACGGCAGCAAGATTAACAAAAATAAATGTTTTCCATGATCACAGATTGGCATGTTAGTACAGAATGTTTTCTATGCACCCTGTTTCTGGTAAAATATGAGGAAATATTCTAAACACAAAGGATAAAAGGAAAAAGCATACTTTACGTTCTTCTAAGCAAAAATTATTTGTGCCTCCATATACATGTTCTTAATCCTGAAGAGTAACAAGAGATGAAAACTCTAAACAGAGTTTAAATTCTCCCATTCTTGCAGAATAAAGATTGAACCAGAAACTACACTTCTTTTTTTTTTTTACTCTGTCACCCATGAGGTGTATGATAATATTAACATATGTTTGCAGAAGATTAAAACTTGAGCTATGGTTGACTGCTGGGTTTAAACCAATTTATATAGTTTGGCATAAATTTAGAGAAATTTGAGAAAAGGCATATAACAACTTCTAATGTTTACCAGTAGGAGTTCTGTTATGGTTTGAATGTTTGCACCTCTCCAAAATTTATGTTGAGACTTAATTCCCAGTGCAATAACATTAAGAGTTATCACTTTAAGAGGTGATGATATCACGAAGACTGTGCCCTCATAAAAGGGTTAAGGGGTTCTTTTTTGTTCTTCTATCAAATGAGGACACAGCAACAAGGCACCATTTATGAAGCAGACAGTGAGGTTTCACCCGAAACCTAATCTACTGGTGCCTTGATCTTGGACTTCTCACCTCCAGGACTCTGAGAAATATACTTCCATTATGTATGTTTTACCTATTCTAAGTTATTTTATTATAGCTGCCCAAATGGACTGAGACATGCTCTTAATTTACATTTTATATTAAGATATTTACTTATAAGTAATTTTAAATGTCCATTTAGTGTATTTTTTATAAAAATGCATAAAGTTAAGTAGACCATTAATTTTATAACAATGTTGCATTGTATTAAATATACAAGATTTAATATACTTGAACACATATTAAAATGCTAATACAATTTATATTTGTGAAGATGGAATTACTAACAACTGACGTTTTTACTGAAATTATTCAAATTGCACTTTTTAGTATTCTCTATAAATTGTAAAAATACAATGTCTTTAAAATGTGCATTAACAATAACTACAACAGCAATAAGACATTTTCCCCTGAAATTTGTTAGAACTGTAGCTAGTTTTTGAATCTATGTAAATGTGATCAAATAAATGCCTAGAGATTCAAACTTTGATCAATTAAATTAGCGAGAGTCATACTTAGTGTTAAAATTCAGTCTGATATCAGCATGTGGTAGATCCGCTGAATTAAACCAAATTTTCCACCCAAACAGGTTAATTAGTGCTAATTAGCACACATTCATTTTGCTATTCTTTACCGGGCTGTATGACTCTTCTGAATATTAGACAGATGTTATCTTCTAGTACTGCTGAAAACTCCCTACAGAAAATCTCTTCTCCCTCTCTTTTCAAAGGTTTTTTGTTTCTAAGAAATGTATTTCCTGCCACCTCTGGGATGATTCCCTGGCTACATTTATTTTTAATTTTAAAACAACACAGATACAATAATAATTAGAGCAAATAATTATAGATTAACTTGCATTTTATCAATGACCTTTTTTCCCCCCCATTAGCCCATATGCTCTTCTCAACTACACTCTTAAGTGCTTTACTGTAATTATTTTATTGCTAGGTTTGAAAAGCATTACTGTTCAACTGGGGTCATATAATTTGAATGTGATGAGGGTCGTAGCTTCAACTCAGGTCTTCTGAGTGCAATTGTGCATTACTTACATATGCATGCATACAAACACACAAACAAATTCCCAATCTGCATCTGAATACAACTTTGTATTTTTTACACTGTCTTAACTCTGCAATGTGTACTAGAGGGTCAATTTTAATAAACAACTGTGATTCAAACAGGCCAGTGATATGTACCAAATGCTGTTCAAGGTTTTGTGAATAGAATAGTCAAATTACAACCTTTCATCTTTCTCCTGTCATGAAGTGTGTAGTCTCATGGTATGAAAATGAATTATTAGTAGTATAATAAATATAAATAAATATGTAGATGTATTTGCTTCCTTAGAACCATAATATTAAACATATAGGATAGAATAGAGAGGTTTGACCTCAGGCTCTAGAAGCAAAATTAAGTTAGTAAGTTGTTACTTAACTTTCTGAGCCTCATTTTTTAAAAAAAACCATCAAGATGAACTATTTTAGCACTGAAAGAAGTAATGCTCATAAAATATAACACCTAGAGTGCTTCACACAGATAAATGCTCAGTAAGCGTTTGCTACTATTAAATTATTACCTCAATAAAGAGACTAAGTTTAAGTGCTTATTCAATATTTTCTTGTTGCCGTTTAGATAAATATAATGTTCTGAGGATACTGGGTGACCCACAGAAAATTCAGGGCTGCAAAGGAAAGCACCCAGAAAAGCAATAAAAGATTCACTATATGAGTTAGCATTAATTAAAAGGTAGTTACTCCAGTTTGATTTTGAAAGTAATGACTAGAGGAAAAAGTTTTTGTATTGCTGCTTCTGTATTTTTTGCTCATATTCTGATGTCTATGAGTCACTTGTTAACAACGTATGTATCTCTATTGCATATATAAATGAATGAATGGCCATCTATCTATCTAATCAACCCATATGTGTATGCTTTTGTGTGTGTGTGTGTGTGTAAACTACCTTGAGAGGAACAGTGACATGTTCATGTGACATAACAAGTCCAAATCATCTTAAAAAGGTAAAGATTAAGGAAAAATGCACATACTTATCTAAATATAGAGACATTAACAAATTAAAATATAAACACTAAAATGTAAATTTTTGAGTGTAGAAGTAATATTTTACTGTAATTTTCTAATTATTTACTATTACTATTTGCTATTATCAACTATTGCTCCTGTAATTTCTGTATACTTTTTGAGTAGAAGTTTGATCTCCGATTGTGCCATTGACACATTCTCTCCATTACTATCCATTATTCACTAATTTGTTTACCTTCTTCATGTAAGTTATCACAGCTGACATAGTATTTGGAGCTGTTGATAGCAGATTTTTTCACATTTCAATAGAATATAGGTGCCCATATGCTTCATGAAGGCAGGGATTTTGATTGGTTTGGTCACTGTTATATCATCACTGCCAAGAAGAGTGTCTAAAACTGAATATTTCAAGTTACTTTAAAAAATTATTTGAATAAATATGTGTTTTGTTACTACCTTGAGACATCCTAATTATTTTTTTAACTCTAAACGAGAGGTAAAAAATATCTTATGGATAGTCATTAAATATTTTTAATGCATAAGGGTCTATCTGTCTGAAAATGTAATTCTGGACTTATAAGCCTATAGAATAGAGTACAATCATTTTAAAACATTGTCAGCTTTTACATTTTGTCTGTCCCAACAAACCAACAGTATGTAACAGAATCTCATAGCTGAAAATGCTGTAAAGGAGTAGAGTCCTGAGAGAGAATAAGAGGAATATGATACTTCATGGGGAAGTGGCTTCCAAGTTCTAAAAGCAGAATGCACATGCTCTTAAATATTTCCTACATTCCCAGATTTCTGGTATCAGTCTCAAAAGAAGACACTTTTAGTCAGCTTTCTGCTTCTGAACATTTTTGCTTATTAACAATACCAATTAATGAGCTGTGGAAATAGGTTTAGAGAAACAATATGATGTTAAGTGTTATAATTATGTTGACAGCCTGAATAGAGTGTATTATGTGGCCTCTCCCAGCCCTAATCCTGGAACATATGTATTTTATCATATAAGTATATGTGTATGTATACAAACATATGTGTTTATTTTTAACTTATGTGTGTGTGGGTTGGGTATCTGTGTGTGTATCTGTATATGTGTGTACATATGTGTTTGTAATGATATCTCATAGAAACTATGAAAAAATACTAATAAATACTGATCTTTCCTTGTTATTTCAAGTCCATTTAACTGTAGTTCTTTAAATTTTTCCCTAAGACATCGGTCATTCTGTAGGCAGCTCTGATTATATTTATTTTGAATAAAAGTGTTATAAAGGCATCCCAAATGCCTTCTATCCTTTCTAGTTTCATTATCCACCTTTATCCTTTTTGTTTCCTGCCTCAGAAGAAGATTATTGTGATTATTTATATCCGTGGGCTCCTGTGTCCTCTGTCTGCCTTCTGGGTACCAAATATTTATTTTCTTAATTCTCCTTTTGTAATGTTCACTTGGATTTGTTGTATCACATGGACAGAAGGTCACTATTTCTCTTAATGTAGCTTACTTCATTTTACTGACTTGTTATGAATTCTAGTAACCTCACCTTCCCTTGTTCCTTCAGACTTGCAAGCAGTGATCCTGCACTACTTCTGTAGGGTTCCTGTACTAAGTATTGTGGTTACTTTCATTCCACCTATGCCTTCATAAATTAGTTCTTTGTAATCATCCTAATTTGATTTTACTATATTTATCCAGTTCTGACTATAGTTGATTATACTTGATATTAGAAATTCACCAGAAAATATGACCTCATAATGGGATTCCAGGGTTGATTGGCTCAAGTATTCAAAGCCAACCATATTTAAGCCAAATTCTTGGAGCAGAGGAGTAATCTATTGTATAAGGAGTCTAATAATTGTTCATATTATCATGAGCAGTAATATAGGATTAATTATAGGTAGAAGTTAGAAATTTCAGAAGGCAAGTAATTGTGGTATTATTGTTACTATGACAACTAGAGTAATTATCAAAATAGTAAAAACACCTTTTTTATACTGTTCTAGAGAGCAGACACAGAGAAAGGGGTTATCGATATACAATTCAAAATATGCATGGAAAACAAAGTTTTGAATGGTTCTCTAGGTTTCTGTAGTAATAAGACAAGATCTTTAATCTGAGAATCAGGTCAGTAAACCTTCAGAGTTGCAGCATTAGTTGAATGCACTATTACTCTAGACATTTTGTACTAAAGGACTTACTTTACTCTGGTGGAGCCAGAAATGGAACTTTAAGAAAAAAGATGAAAAATAGGAGAAAGACATAGGCAAATTTAAGAACTTTGAAACTCCAGATTCTCTTGAATTTCTTTTATCCTCTACACTTACCCAGGAATGTGATCTCTGAATATAGTACAAGTACTTCAAGGCTACAGTTGGGCAGTTTCCTCCCAAATTGAGGTCGATTATACTTACATGCAACCACATCACCTTTCATTGCCTTCAAGTCCCTAATAAGAGTCAAATACATTAAAACTCTGATGGAGAAGTACAAGTTCTGAACCATGAGAAAATTGCCACAACATTGAAAGCCTTAAAAGATTGGGAAGCATTTGTGGAGTAATTTTAGTGTGATACATTGAGAAGTCATACTAATGCCTCAATTTGGTCAAATATATTGAAAAGAGGGAACTCAGCATTTGAGCATTAAAATAGTGATTGGATGAACAGGGAACAATAGTAATCTGCTAGCCATTCAATTAAAAATTATACTCAAAAATGACATCAATAACATGAAATTGCTATAATTTCTATGTATATTGGAGATAATGGAATCTGAAGAGTTAGGAATATAGGAATGTTAGAGTCTATCTAATTAAGGGCATAGTGCTCAGCTGCTCCTAAGACTACCTACTAGCAGGGCCTTCTGTGACCAAACATTTTTTTGAAAGATGGTTTCCTAGTTATTGAAGAGCTTTGTATATCACAGATGACTGAAGGTGATAATACATTGAACACAGGTTGCCTGATGTCATGGGAATAATAGGATCTAGATATGCAGAGGCTGGTTGACAATAGGGGGGAGCCTGAGTGCAATTGCCACAATTAACCTACAGTAATATAAATTTAATTAGGTATTTTCAAGCTGAAGGATATGTGATAATAGCTAAATGATCTCAGAGTTCCTATAAAATTAAGCAGAATTTTAGCTTTCAAAAGTACTGCTTGATATGTGTAGCAAGAAGAGTTCTGTCTGGTGAGATCTGCTGAGCAGAAGACTAGCTTGACCACTGTAATGGCAATTCTAGTAACCATTTAGGTGTTAAATCCAGATGTCAAATGTGAGTTGATTTTTGGTCACCCTAAAAGCTATTCTAATTTTTCACTCAGGGTAAAATTTTGTTGCAATTATTTAATAAAAGTATCCTTAGTGTGAGTCTAACCAGGTTCGGCGGGACCATGACTTCCTTCTTAAATTATGTCCTCAATTTTGAAACAAATATTTACTACTTAAATATTTGATACATAGCAGAATCATCATTTTGATTTTCTGATCCACGGAATGGGGGGTATTATGTTAAAAAAAAATTCCAAATGGAATTCCTACATTTGAGTCTTTGTTTCCCTCAGCCAAAGCCATGCCACATTTGTGGAGGGATTGCAGAGATCAATACCAACTAAAGTCTTTTGAGATTCATGGCTCCTAATTTCCACTACACCTGTCTTTAACTCATATATTTGACTAATGCAAAAATTTGCTGGTTAGTTACATAACCTGAAATTTAGATATTCAGAGATTCAGTGCCTTGCAATGTCGACTCAACCAAAATTACTTGAAAGAGTGCAAAAACATGCAGAATATCTTGAGGCGTAGTTTCAAACCTCATACAATGTCACAATGTTTTATTGCCAAAGCAAATTCAACAGCTAGCCTATATTCATGGGATAAAGAAAAAGACTTAATTTGTTCATAGAGGCAGCAACAATATTACAAAGCAAAGGTGTCTGCATATGGGAAAAAATGGATGATTTTGGTATGGAAGACAAGAGTTGTAAACAAAGATTAATTTGGGCGTCTCATGTCATTATCTTGTCCAATAGTATTAGTCAAAGGAGAACTTCAGAAATCCAAGAGAAACAAGACCAGAAGAGATTTGATGCTTTATGAATAAATATTTGAGTCACGTGATAAGGTAAATTAGATGCTACAGTCAAAGTGTGGGAAGATGCCAACGGGAACATGAAATATATGAGGTAAAAAGCAGAAATGATTAGTAATCTTGACCAATATTGGGGATAAAAACAATGTGGGAACTATATTCTATGTTATCGACTTACTATTTGCATCCTTGACTTACTCCACTATCTTATATAAATGCCATTGTTTGTGGCTAACATTTATTTTCAGGTAGAGATATAGCTGAGCTGACATCATCATACATTTATAGGGTTGGGGTTGAAATTTGGTACATCCTTTGAGTTAGGAACACAAACTTTTAATCTAGAAAATAATACAAGAGAGGACCCTGGAAATTTATAAAATACACTGTATTGAATATCTTCCTGTTATCTCCCCAGATCCATTCTACACCAATCCATCCTGTTTTCTGTTTCAGGGTTCTGAGAAATATGGACTGACAGCTTTTCAGTGCCTTCTGGATCTTCATTTATTTTAGTCACAAAATTCCCTGGCAGTAGTTCAGAGGAATGAAGGAGAGGAAACTCATTTTTTTTTAAGGTATTCGCTGTACAAATCTCTTCTTCTAAGCTCTTGAAGTTATTAATATCCACCAATATTCAGCACTTTACATCTAATTCTGGTGGATTTAAATATTGTAACCACGTTAGAAACAATGTATTCAAATATGAATAGTTTAAAGATTTTCACACAAGATCAAAATGGTAATGATTTTTTTTCACATGTATTATGATGTAATTTCCAAAATACTTTTATTATGGATATTACATTAAATAGCCTTCAGAATATATTTTTAAAAATCAATGAAATTAAATGTTTGAAGTAGACAAAAAGAGATAGAGTATAAAATATCACTGTGATCATTACCATATCTATAATTTCCTTCGATTTTGTAGTATACTGAGGAATTTTTTCTTAATTAATCTGAAAATATTGGTAGAGTTTCTGTAACTTACTTTCTTCTGGCTTCATATCCTTTGAAATGTACTTTCAGGAACAGTCTCTTTCTCAGTTTTGGATATCTGCTCTGAGTTATATCAATTTTAAATTCTCTTCCTATTAACCTGCAAGAGATGTTGTTATGTTAGTCTAATGTCACCTCCACAAGAAGAATAGTTCTACACACACTTCAGAGAGTTCCTCCCAATAAATTAATAACATTCATAGAAATCAGTGAAAGAAGGTGGTAAATCCATGTATGCCTTAGTGGGTGAGTTTTCAAGAGGCAACTGAAAAAGATTCTAGAGTGCTTGTTGTGAACAATTAGCAGAATGTTTGAATAGGGAACCATAAGTATATTGCAGAACTGCCAATGAAACAGCAATGGTTTTGTGACAAAAAATATCAACATGTAAATATTACAAATAGATGATAGTATGATGAAACGTAAAAGTTGAGAAATTGTAATCCCCATTTCCAATGTAAAGAATGCTGTTTTTCCATTATATGGTAATGAGAACTCCAACACAGTATGTCTAAAAAATACTTTTTGAAAATATTGAATTCCATATTCCTTTCTCTTGGTAAGTCACAAATTAAATTAGTATGCTTAAAGACTAAAAGTACACTTTGTTTCAAATCACAAAAAACCTACAGAAACACAAAATGTAAGCATTCCATGGGTGTGGAACTGTGAGAAATACTTTGTTCTTTGTAAGTATATTAAAAATATTTTTTATCTGAGGTAATATTATATAGAGATAATAAGATAATAAGTGGGTGAGACTGTACTGTTAATGGATATCTGAATTGCATTTGCTTAAGTTATATAACTCTAATGGAAAGTAAATATAAACAGAGAAAGTGTTTGGATAAGATGAGATGTAAAGAAAAATCAAAATACTATTGATGCAAAATCATAATGCACGTAGGAAAATACAACATATTTGAGAAGTAAAACATTCCAAGAATGTGATTTAGAGTTTGTATACAACATTAATTTTTAAATTGAAAAAGCTCTTAGATGTACCTACTTAATATACATTTTTATAACCTACTAAATAATATGTAAATTGCTTTACATTTCATATCATATTTAATTTTAATCATCAAATACCCCTCCAAAAAATCAAAATGAAAAAAATTAAAGTTCAAATATACTAAGTGATAATTTTATGTGCAATAAAGGCCAATCTTTTATAAGTTTGAATAAACTATTGCTATGAAATATAACACTTGATTCTGCTGAATACTTTCTCTCATACCTAATTACTCTGCTCCACTATTATGGCTAAATTGTGTTAACTAAAATTGAAAGTAGCATTGTCTGGCATAAGTATAAACAATAAAGTTACTTTAAAAATTAATTTTGGTTGTAGCAATTTATGTTATTTACTCTTCAATATCACATTATTTAAACATTACTTTTTCTTTAATCTTTTTTGATTTGTTATGACTCTTATACAAATGAGATAAGAATATATTTTCAACAACATGGTTGGACAGGAGCAGTATTTGTTTGTTTCTTTTTTTTTTTTTTGCAAAGAAAGAAAAGTTTATATAAAAGTAAATTAGAGAGAGAAAGAGAAGGGAGAGAGAAGATTCACCTCCCCAAGGTGGGGTAGGGGACCAAAGCCAGGAAGTGTGGTGACATCCATAGCTCAAAGAGCATGACCACACCAGAGTCTAGCAAGGCAATGGCCAGTATTTGTTTCTTGTTCACTCAAACATTCCTTAGAAAAAGGTATATTTGCCTTTATTTTTTCTATTGTTTTCATTAAAATATTCACATTTTAATAGCATCTTCTTTATGATTTATTTCTTGACAATCCATCAACTTTTTGAAAATATTGAAATCTAAACAATCTTCTTAATTAAATATTGGATTGTATTCCTCAATGATAAAACTGCTGAGTCAGTAGTTTAGTTTGTGTAGAAACTGATGATTAAGAATTTATTTTACTGAACAGATAAGAACAATTCAGATTTTCATTTTTTATTATATAAATTTTTAAAGTGTTATTTTGTGAGTTGTAATTTCATAGAAATTTACCATTTCAAATTTATTGCCATAGATATACTTATTCCTTATAAGTTTCACTTATTTTCTTTAAATGCCTGTAACATAGATAGTAATATTTTCTTTTTTATTTCTGCTAGTGTAAATTTGTGTATTCTTTCTTTTTTTCTCAGATAACTTTTTGCTTAGTTGAGATTCTGAGATGTTTCTCAGTTTATTCTGTCTTATTTTATTGTTTCTTCCTATTGCTTGCTACTAGTTTCATTTATTCCTCTTATTCTATTTTATTTTAATTTTTTAATTTTTTTTTTTTTATAATTTTTTTATTTTATTTTATTATGTTATTGTGGGGTACAGTTAGGGGTTAGGCATACAAAAATATTTCGTTCAGGTACCCTTGTTGATAAGAGGTGTCTCCCCATCCTCAGATAGATACCCACCACCATTAATCCCATCTCCCTCACCCGCCCCCCCCGCCAGTTTCCCACCACAGTCAGTCATTTTCTTGTGGTAATACGTTGGATGGTCAAGGTCTACTATATGAGTGAGAACATGTGATACTTAGTTTTTTGTTTTTGTGAGAGGTCACTCAGTATTATGGACTCTAGTTCCATCCAGGAGCAACATCATTTTAACCATGCAGTCTTTTATCTCCACTGTTAGGCACTCCTAAAGTATGTCACCATTAGTCTTCGTGAGGATATTTACCTTTTCGGAAGTTTTGCATAAATTAGCCTTAAAGATTATACTATAGCTGAGGTGAGCACTGATTTATGACAAGCAAAGGACACATTTGTGGCCCTGGACAGAGAAGGGCCAAAATAAATAAATTAATAAATTTTCCCCTTTACTGAAGAACTCCCCTTACCTTTTGTCTCTCCTGGGACCTTGGTCCAGTAGTTATTTCACCCTCCTTTTCTTAAATTTTCGACCAGTCCTTTCAGTACATTGAAGAAAAAGGGAGGGGAATTATTTGAGTGCTGATCACGAAGCGTTGAAAACTTTCTATGTGAGATGTTTCTTTTTCACATCTCTTCTAGGTATATAAGCATAGGTCTGTGTCTACCAAGCTCACTGTAGAGTCATTTTCACCTTGTGCTATGGTGAGACAAGATCTTTAGGGTCAGGAGCACAGCCCCCATCACAGTGCCTTACAAACAGTAGTTTCACAATACAGATTTGTCAGAAGGAAAATAAATGAATTATTCCTTTTCAGACAAACTCACCAGAAATTACCACATTCACTGTAAGTATGTCCTTTTGTGTTTGGCAGTTGACTGATGCTGAATCTTGTTCACCTTCATTTTTTGTTCACCCAACCCCCAGGCAGCAGACCAGCACCCGTCTGTGGCCTGTTAGGAACTGGGCCGCACAGCAGGAGGGGAGCGGGCCAGTGAAGCTCCATCTCCTGTCAGATCAGCAGCAGCATCAGATTCTCATGGGAGTGTGAACCCTATTGTGAACTGTGTGAAGGAGAGGGATCTAGGTTGTGCTCCTTATGAGAATCTAATGCCTGGCGATCCCCTCCCACCCCACCGCCTCTCCCTCTGTGGAAAAACTGTCTTCTACAAAACTGGTCGTCCCTGATGCCAAAAAGGCTGGGGACCGCTGCTCTAGAGTGACCAAGCATCTCCGTGTGCTCGGGACTGAGGGGTTTTCAGGACTACAGAAATTTCCATTTTAAAACTAGGAGAGTCCCACCCAAACCAGGACAGTTGGCTGATCACTTTACCTTTGTGCAGCTAGCTATGTATTTTTCTTTAGTTTTCGTCACTGGTTCCTATTTCTTTCAAAGTGTTTGCAGACCAAAGACTATAAATTCCATGATGAAAAAGAAAAAAGATGTAAGAACCATGGTGTGCTGTGGTGGTGGTTCCCAAAGTAGTGTCCCCAGACCAGCTGCCTCAGCAGCATTTGAGAAATTCCTAGAAATGCAATTTTTTTCAGGTCCTACCCCACCCACACCTACTAAATCAGAAAATCTGGGCCTGGAGACCAGCAGTTTGTTTTAGCAAGCCCTCCAGGGGATTCTGACGCACTCCAAAGTTTGAGAACCACTGACAGGAAAAGTCCCATTGCTGAGTTTTTAGGCCCCGTCCCGGCACTGACTCACAAGATGACTTGAGGTATGTCAAAATATGAGCTGCAGTTTTCTCTTCTGTGGGATAAAAACCTTGGCCTGGGCAGCATCTAAAGCCTCTGCCACTCTGTAGTTGTGTGACTTTGGTCATTTTGTTTGACTTCTCATTGCTTAAGTTTTCTCATATGTGTATGGTAAGGAAAATACCTACCTCACAAGATTTTTTAAAACAATTTTCTGATGTTTCCAGCATCTATTGATGACTAATAATAATCGTAGCTAACTCTCACATAGAGTGCTTTCTATGTGCTGGATGCTGTTCTAAGTGCTTTTAATCCCTATGAGAGTCCTATCTCCATTTTTCAAATAAAAATAGAGGCAAGGTTGAGATTAAGTGTCAGAGTTCAGATTAAAACCCCGAAAATCTGTCCCCGGAGACAATGCTTTTAGCAAGTATGCCCAATTGTTCAATAAATGTTAATTCCCTCATCCTTTCCACACTTTCAGTCTAGCTGACCATTTATAGACAATAATCATCATTCCCACGTTCACAGTCCATCCAACAAGATCTTAAAAGGACCATGAGGATATCTAGGTTGGTTAGTTTTCAAACAAAAAAAAATCACCTTTTCTAATTTTGCCTCTTCCAAAGGTGAAAGACTAACGAGAGAAGGAATTTAACCTGTTCAGCATTTTTTTTCCTCCTTACCAGACTATTGCAAAATACCAGTCAGTTGTTATGATCAAAGCCATTTTATAGGACATATCCATATCGCTGGCCCCCGGGTGCTCTTGGGCATATTGGAGATCCATGCACAGAGCCAGCTGGTGGCTTAGCTCAGCTCCTACTTGTGAGGCCAGACCGTGGCCTCCCTCCTCACCTCCCTCAGAACCTAAGACCCTGGCAGATTTTTTTGTCAGACTTCCAGACAGGGGTCGGTGGGTTTGTAGGTAGCTCCATCCTAGTCCTTGGCTTTAATCAGTGAGCCTGGCTTTTGTCCTCCGTCTGCCTCAGAGCACTTTGGGACTGCTATACCTCACAAGAGCTTAGCTTCTGGCTACCATGGTTTGTTTCCAGACCAGCGAGCCTGGCACTTCAACATGGAGACAATTATCGCTTTTGTTTTGTCCTGGCCGTGGGTTTCCTATTTTACCTTTTTATGTTTTGTCTATCATTGCCGTGTGTTTGGAGCAGCGGGCTCTCCGTAGTGTAAACTCACTGTACCATCACGAATGGGCACTCAATGGAAATCTTTCCCATGTGGATTTTACTCTCCCCTGATTCCCTAAATTGCAAACTATGACTGCCCACTTTCTTGATGATTCGGGCTTACTGTTATAACTGTTTTTGTGCCAGGCTATAAAGCAGGATAAAAGTCTTAGCTCGATTAATGCAAACCAAGCTGCCTTTCCGAAGAAGAAGAAGAGGAAAAAATCAGGCATCTTTTACGATCGAGATAAATCGCCTTAAGCCATGTTGGTGTGTGTCATGTAGATTAATAGTGGTGTTCTAACTTACTTTCTTTGTGGGAAGATAAGCACGGTCATTTTTATCCCGTGCACAGCTGAAGATCACAAGGATTGATGCTGTATAAACCTGGGAAGTCAGTGAAGGTTTTTCTCTGTTAGCCCCATGTTTCTCCATGGTCTACCCATTGATGGTGGCCACTCCCTCCAATTCAGGTAGTCAGCGTCCTCTCGGCTTTTGTTTTCTAGCTTCCACTCTGATGCCTTGACTGAGGCAGCATAGAGCTGTCAAAGGGAGAGCACAAACTTGGACTGACCTGTGCTTCATTCAATTCCATCTTTGACTTTTGTCAGCCTGGGAAACTTGGGGAAGCTGCTCTCCTTCCTTGAGCCTCTGTTTCTTCACATGCAACGTGAGGCTAATAAATGTCATCTACCTGAAAAATCTATGATGAAGAATGAGATCATGTATATGAAGTGTGAGCAGCATATAATAAATACTCAGGCCGGGCTCGGTGGCTCAGCCTGTAATCCCGCGCTTTGGGAGGCCGAGGTGAGTGGATTGCCTGAGCCCGCGGGTTCGAGACCCGCCTGGGCAACTTGGCGAGACCTCATCTCTACAATCAATCAAAAAATCAGCCGGGCGTGGTAGCGCGTGCCTGTAATTTCGGCTACTCGGAGGGCTGAGGCGGAAGGATCGCTGGAGCCCAGCGGGTCGAGGCTGTGGTGGCCGGGAGCGGCCACTGCACTCCAGTCTGGGTGACAGAGTGAGACTTCAACTCAAAAAATAAAAAAATAAAAATAAATAAATAAATAAATAAATAAATAAATAAATACTCAGCACATAGCAGTTGTTAATCATTGTTGCCAATATTGTTATTTAAGAGAAGAGGGGGGATCAGGGCTGGCCTGTGTGTTTGACAGAAATCAACATTCTACTTAGAGTTATGAGATTCAGTACTGGCAAAGTATGTGAACACGCTAGGGGTCAGAGACAGTGGGCAGGGCATGCAGCACGGATATATTGGCAAGGCATCTGCACTTCTGGGCCTGAGGATTTATGGACAGGAAGTCGGTTTGGGGCTTTGGTGGTCCAGAGGTTGACAGCTGAAAGAGCAGAATGGTCAGAGAACAACAGGTCAGAGAGCCCGATGCGACAAGCTGAGTCTGGGGAGTTTTAGGGAGAGCGGCTTGGTAACAAAGGCATATAGTGTCAATGAGACAGGCAGGCAGACACCCGTGTCTGTGATGATGTATAGTTAAGGTGCAGCACGTACTTTCACATCTAACCTCACTACCGCCCCAAACCCCACAGAATCTTCTACAAAATAATTTTTTGAAAGGACAGGATTGGGAGGAAAAATGGGATTGGAAGAGCAAGAAAGGAGGCAACAACTAAATTTTGGTTGCTGAAAAGCAGATGGATGTGTAGCAGTTGACTTAGCAGATTCAAGAAGTCCATAAACTAGGAATCCTGAGACCTTAGTGGGAAAAGCAAAAAACCAACCTGCTTTACCCTCGTCCCCAAGAATCTTCAAAGGCTGCAACAGGTAACTCTGGAAGTGGAGGCGAAGGGAGTGGGTACCAAAGTAATGAAGGCTGTTTGAAAACTGTTTAAGAAGTAGATTGATTTCCAAATCCCTGCCTGCAGTCACTGCCAGTTGGCCCTTCCCTGCCCTGACAGAGGTCTGGAATGTTATTCCCTGGAGAGGGTAAAGCAGAGAGCCTTTGGACTGGGAGTCACCAGACCCAGTCGAGGGCTGGGGTCCCATATTGAAAACAGGGGTGTTAAGTGGAGGTATGTGTCCTGAAAGTTGTGAATCCCCAGTGTTCTTCCCTGACTCTGCCCCTAAATTTCTGGCAGCTGGAAGAGTCTTCTGTGGGCCATCTGACCAACCCAAGATAAAAAGATCTAAGGATACTGGCACTGAAGGTTCCCCAATAAAGGTGCACAGTTAGATACTGTAAGGGGGAGGGGAAGGGGGAGGGGGAGGAGGAGGAGACCCATTCAGTTGAGTTATTTTTAGAGTGGGGGAGAGAGACCTGGGCCTGTTAGTTGCTGTATGGAAAGGAGTCAGACAGAGAAGAGACTAGAGATTCTGGAGAGAGGAGGCAATTGATGGAGTAAGGCAGGATGGCATGGAATCGTGAGCACAAATGGGAGTGACAACCAGAGGCAGAACAGAGAAACTTTAGCCCCCACCGGGATAGGCTGAAAAGAAATGAGATTTTGTTGAAGACTCAATGCAATCCATTATATTGTCGTTATTATCATCATTATCATTATCATCATTGTTAAATTTTGCAACTACCATATCCAAGGGGCTTGCTGGACAGTGTTCATTCCTCCATCCCCTCATTTATCCAACATTTTGAGGAGCAACTACTCTGTTCCACTCCCTGTGTTGGGTGCTGGGGATAACAAGATGGTTCAGACAAGGTTCCAGTCTCCAAGGAGCTCACAGTCACGGGGCTAAAGCAGACTCACAAAATAGGGTGATAAGTGCTGTGAAAACTGAGCCACAGGGGCCTGTGAGAACACAGAGCAAGGGACACTAAAGAGAATCAAACAGGTATGGAAATGCCCATAGAACAAGACAATAGACTGAAACATCTGGATGTGTTCAAAAGCAGAGAGATCTCATTGAGCAGGGCCCATCTGCAAAACTTTCATGAAGTCAGGTAGTCTTTGAGTCAAAATGAAGAGGATCCCTAGGGTTTCTTTCAGCTTGCAGTGATGCGAGGGTTGGTGACCACCAAGAAGTGGAAACAGATGCAAAGATCCAGAGGCAGGAAATCGCAAGAGAATGTGTTTCGGGAAGAGAGTGAGGCCCTGGTCGAGCACACAGT
The DNA here is from genome assembly GCA_963574415.1 of Tarsius wallacei. Classification (NCBI taxonomy): domain Eukaryota; kingdom Metazoa; phylum Chordata; class Mammalia; order Primates; family Tarsiidae; genus Tarsius; species Tarsius wallacei. The sequence goes on from CAUYQG010096280.1 coordinate 18,914, forward strand.
ATATACTGAGGCAAGTAGTTGGAGGTGCATTTGGGAAGCAGGAATAGGATGAGATGCAAAAATGTAATTGAAGCAACGTCACAAAATGCAACTGGGATGAACTAACGGATTGTGTAAAGAACACCAGGCTGTGAAATGAGAAACTTGGTTCCGTTCTAGGCCTAGGTCTGCCACAAACTTGCTCTCGGTATGGTATATAGTGACTCAGTTAATGTCTCTGAACATTGGTTTCTTCATCCATCAACTGGTAACAAGCATACCTTTCCTGCCTATCTCATGTGATTGTTGTGAGGAGCCAGTGTGCATGAAAAAGTCTTTTCAACAAGTCTTTAAAGTGGTGGTGCACACATGTAAAGGCTTGTTATTGAGGAAACGCATGTGCTGGGAGCACATCATCCACCGAATAACCAGCTGAGTAAATTGACTGAAATGTGCTCCCGTGGGAAGCTAACACGCTTCCAAAACTAGTTGTTAGGTGACGTGGTGGAATTTGGAATGTCTATGCGTCAAATTTACACGGAATAAAAACAGATTTGTACTATCCTGGTAGCCTAGCCATGGTAGTGAAACAGGAACTCTTCTTTTAGAAGCTTAACAGCTTAAGAGGACACACAAAACATGCAAGTTTCCAATTGTTCTTCGTTCACTCAACCAACATTTGCTGACCACTCCGCTGTGCACTGAGAGCAGGTGCAGCGGGGGCCAGACCAATACAACCTCTGCCCTCAAGGGCAGATCTCCTCCCACCATGGGAGACAGATGTATTAACAGACAATGTTAAAACCAGGCAAGCACAAGGGTCTGTGGGATCTCAGAACAAGGGTACCTAAACCAGTCTTCTGCAGCCGAGGCTATATTAATATGAAGTAAGACTGTTGCCCCAATTTTACAGATGAGGACACTGAGACTTAGAGAGCAAGTGACAGAGCCAGGACTTGAACCCAGGTCTTTTAACTCTGAATTCAGGGCTTTTTCTGCCTCACCACAGCTGCCTCTTTTGCTTTGTGAGTACTTTAGGCCTAACGCACATGGTAGCAAATAAGTTCTTTTGTGTGTCCCTGCCTGCCCCTTTCCAGAGATAGACAGGAATTTGGGGTTTAGAGCTCCTCCATGTGTCCAAAATGTTATATTTCAGATACTAAAATAATAATAATAACAGTCTTTGCCTTGTAAGTTCCCTTTGAAAGCATCTCAAGAGTCCAGGAGTGTGTGTGCTCGCACACGTGCACATGGGGATATATGTGTGGGCACATGTGTGTGCATAGGCATTTGGAGTAGGGAAGGTTAGGAAGCATTGGCTCCTGCATTTTTAACAAGCCTAGGTAGAGAGAAAATGGAAAGCGGGTTCCAAAACAAAAAGGAACTTGCAGAAGAAGACAGGTGGAAATAACCAGTGAGAGGAAAGAGTTTTCAGGAGACACCAGGAAAGTGGCGTCTTCTGGCCACATCTACTGCTTCTTTGGCAGTTCCATAAAAAGTATATATAGAGAAAGTGGTTTCCTTCATCATGTTCTTCTTCCAGGAATTCGGTGGGAATTTCCTGGTGTTGTGCAAATCATAAAAGGAAAAAAAAATAACTCCTATTTCTAGAAATATTGCAGACTGTTTAACCTGAAATCCCTCCTTGCTACAAAATACCTAGGAAAGCTGGATAACAAGTGGTTTGTGGTTGCCAGAAATGACATCCTATGACTATCTGGGAGCCTCACTTCATCCCAACACTAAAGCAACTGAAAAAAAATGAAGGGGTTGTACTAAGGGATTGCACCTAAGATCCCTTCCATCCATTTCTTCGCACCATATCATTCTTCAGTTCTTGTATTCACTCATCCACTTAAACATTTACTGAGCACTGATTCTGTATCAGGTATTGGCTGTGTTGTGTTTTGATAAACACCAAGTTGAAGGGCATGGGCCCCACACCCAACCAGCTCACCACACTGTGCAGTGGCTCTTGACTAGAGCTGCACATTAGAATCACTTGAGAAGGTTTGCAACAGTGCATGTACTGCCCTCCCCTCTGCCCTCAAGATCCTCTTATTTGTTTGTTTATTTATTATTTCAATAGCTTTAAGGGGTACAGATAGTTTTTGTTTACATGGCTGCCTTGTATAGTGGTGAGGAAGTCTGTGCTTTAAGTGTACCCACCACCCACCTGTGCACATTGTATCCGACAGGTGATTTTTCGTCCCCCCACCCCTTCCTTCACCTCCTCTGAATCTTCCGTGTCCATTGTGCCATAACCCTGAGTTGTACCCCACGTCTTTAAAACTGAAAAAACAAAACAAAACAAAATAATGTATTTTGCAGTAACTCGGATGGAATTGGAGAACATCATCCTATGTGAACTAACTCAGGAACAGAAAACCAGACACCACATGATCTCACTTATAAGTGGGAGCTAACCTAAGATTCTAATTTTATCTGGGGGGTGGGGGGAGGGGGAGCAGCCTGAAATCTTTCTGTACTGAATTCTAAAACCCAGAGGCTGAAGGGTATTCAAAGCACTGGACAGAAGTCTAAAGAAATACGGAGGGAAAAGGGTTTCACGAAGGTAACCAGCTCACAAAGTAGTTTGTCATGCTTGGGGGAAGGTGCAGAAGAGGCGAGATCCCTGTTATTCTTACGAGGAGTGGGAACCTGGGCCCTGCTGCCCAGCAGCAATGCCAGGGAGAGAAGTGGATTGATTTGAGAGGCATACTGAAGGTAGAGTCCATTGGAGCTGGTGTCCGATTAACTGTGATAGAGGGGTTGAGGGAGAGGGAGGTGTCAAGATGACTCCCAGGTTACTAATTTGGTCAACTGGGCACGCCTTACTTAGAAGAGAAGGGAGCTTGGGGAGAAGAGGTTTTCAGTCTTGGATATACATTTGAGCTTGAGGTACACATGGAACATCCAGGTGAAGAAGCCCGAGAGACAATTGGATACTCATCTAGAGCTTAGCAGAGTGTTTATTCTTGTATGACTCCTATTATGTTAGGTTAAAGTTATTGCATCACTTAACCCTTTTTATAATTTTATGAATGAAGCATAATACCAACTTTATACATTTTCTTTCAAAGGGTACACAACAATCAGCCCTGTGTCCCAGGGAAGAGCCACACCCAGTTATAGATAGAACCGTATTTTGAATACCAGGCTGTAACTCTTCTGCAGCCTTCAGTGCCTGCTTTAAAATGGTCCCAGGTAATAAATGGACTAAAAGGAGCCATTTATTACCACCATTTGCTTGGGGGTGAAACTCCCATCAGCATCGGGTCTTCATATTTTTCCATTTCTGAGCCTAGGGCAGAAAAACTCATGAAGATAACCAGTTCACAGAGTAGCTCTTCTTCCTGAAATTTCTTGTGACATGTGGTTTTGAGCAATTAGGGCTCTTTCAGGCCCTTCCCCACCTATCTTAAGCTGTCATCGAGTGTCTGGCACCCCAAAGCTCCAACCCTTCTTCTCTGAGGCTGAATATCCATGAAAAGTATTCTCCACCATCACATTCCTCTTCCAGAAAAAAATGTTGGGAGCTTCTCAGTGCTGTATGAGTTTTAAAGGGGAAAGTAACTTTCACTTCTGGAAGTAGGGCACACTAGATAACCTGAAAACCCTCCTGCTACAAAGTGCTTTAAAAGGCAGGATAAAATTTAATAACTATCCTTTTAATGCATATATCATGAGGTTGTGGTAGATGTTGATCCTCAGCTGTCAACAAACAAAGAGGAACCTGAAGAGCAGAACAATGGGTATTTGAATTTCTGTTAGGCAGATGGGAGGATGGATTTAATAACCACTGGGAAGAGGAGAAGAGTCTTGGTGCCTCACAAGGGCTACACAGTCAATGGACTGAGGGAAAAAAAAAACAAAACTCCATGTCTATTGTCATGCAGGTCTAGAATTAGTGGAGGTTGAAATTAATACCTCTAATCTAGTCCAGGAAACCCCCTCCCCTCCACAAGCTCACACATTAACATAAAAAACATACCAGCCAGGGATACCCCTAGGTCTCCTGGCATAAGTAAACAGACAACCTCTCTGGAAAGACACATCCACAATTCAGACCTCACAGAAGTCCCACAGATGAAGCCCTGATTGACAAATCCCTAAACTCACAAACAAAATCATAGAACACATTAGGAAAAGAAATTATATGTTTGCATATCCGCAAACACAATGAAGAGCAGGATTAGACCACCAAAAACCTCAGATAGTAGACCCAACAGAGAGTATGAAATAAGTTTGTATAAGATACTTAGAAATAATTAGTAATCCAAACACATGAGAACATCAAAATTCTATGGAAAAAGAAGAGGCTGGGTTTTTTAAAGAACCAACTACAAACAAACAAAAAACAGTATTCCCAGTGACATCAAAAGCTTGGAGAATGGGTTTAAAAGCAGGTTCATCTGCTTTAGTAAACTGGGAGATACAATTAAGGAAATGGTTCAGAAGGCAGCAAGGAGAGAAAGAAAATGTATAAGAGGTCAAAAGATATGGGAGACGGGGAATCAGAGGCTAAGGAGAATAGGGGTAAAACAATATTCAAAGGAATACTGGCTGAAAATTTTCCAGATTTCAAAACAGACATGACTCCTCATATTCTAAAAGCACAAGCCACAACCAGAATTAATAAAATCAAATCATGGGGGAAACCGCAGGCCAAAAAAGACAAGAGGAAGATCTTAAAAGTAACTAGAAAGAAAAAATACAGTACTATCAAATGGATCATAAACTGACAGCAGACTTCCCACCAGCCACAAGAAAAATGGAATCAAATCACCAATGCATTCAGAGGGTGGGGGGAAATGTCACAGCCAACTAAACTATAATTCAAGCAAGAGAGTGAAGTAAAGATATTCTTGAACAAAGATTGAGAGGGCTGACCACTCCCATACCTTCACTGAAAGAACAACCTAAAGATGTTCTTCCACTAAAGCTAAATTGAACAAAGAGGAAACAAGATGCAACAGAGGAATGGTGAACAAAGAAACGAGTAACCATGGACATGAGTCTTTTTAAAATACTGTATAAAAATGGTATAACTGACCGAGTTATATCTAAATATTGGACAACATTGACTTGTAAGACAAGGTTCTTTTGTATTATTTGGGGTGAAACTGGAGATGATCAACTTAGGAATTGATAAAAATAAAGTGTTTGTGATTTTTTAAAAAAAGTATAAGGACCTTGATAATTTCAGATCCATTAGTATGGATTTGGATGCATTAGAAATCTTAAATTTCCTAAAACTAGCTAACTCCAAGTTATCCAAAATATATCTCAGAGGAAAAAGTAGGCCTTCAAAACCAAATTAGAGATTTCTTTGTTTAAAAAAAAAATGGTAGAGTGAAGAAAGATCAAATAACCCCCCTTCCCCTAGCATACTTTAAATAAATAAATAATGGTAAAAAGCAGAATGAGAAAAAGATAAGAAGGACAAGAAGGAGAAACGGGAAGCGAGGTGAGGAAGGAAAGAGGGAAGGAGGGAGAAGTGGAGGGAGGGAGGAAAGTGGCTTTCAAGAAATGAACAACAAAATAAGATTCTAGTGGGAAGGATGATTGGTTTAGCACCCTTATTATCCTGTCCCTATCCTCCAGGAGCAACACCCGGGGGAAAAACGTGAGCCAGTTAAGTCCTGAGAATGGGATCTAAGACTCTAACTTGAGGAGAAATGGAACCGAGAGCAAGTAGAAAAAAAAAATCAAGTAAATACCTTTGTGAATAGAAGCTCTCATTTGCTACTCCTAGATTTCACCTGTGGTAGGAAGGCTCTGAATTCTTTCCATTTTCCAGGGCACTGTGCTGAATTGGGAGAACAAGTCAAAACCCTCAGAGTAGGATACACCCTTGCATGGGTGGAGGGGAGCATGAACATGATATCTAGCAAGATCTTAGGGAAAAAAGTAGATTGAAATCAATACCCAGCCCTCAAATTATAGCTATGAGACCATAATGTGTGAAGGGTGCAAAGAAGAATTCACCCTCAGGCTGTCAGAGCAAATAGAAAGTCTTCTAGATAATACTTCCCATGATTGAAACAAAAATAAATGGTTTAGTAACTACGACAACAATCTACCTGGTTACATAGGGAGAGGGGAAAAGGAGACAAACAAAGGGAGAGAAAGCGTGAGAGAGGAAAGGAAAGAAGGATGGCAGGAAAGAAGGAAAATAAAAGAAAAGAAAAGAAGGAAGGAAGGAACATCATCATATACAAAAGACAGATAACCATCACAGACTGGAAAAATGCATAAAACAAGGAAAGATGCAACTAACCCGATGAGTTCTCCAAATCATAGCAAAATTAAGAGTACGATTTCAACACGACAAAGTTCCAAGGACAAGATAATTGACAACAGAACATAATTTTTAAGAAAGGAGATTACTGAGCTAAGAAAACACACCAAGAACTACATGGTGGATCAAATAAGTAAATTAGGAAGAGCAAGGCATAGAAGAGACATGCATATAAATCGAAACAAGAGCATGGAGGAAGGACTTTAGATGATCACACCGATGCTGCTCCAACATTAAGATAATTTATACGCCTTAAGTAAAGCTCATAAGAAATGGAATAGAAAAATATCCATAGATGCAGAATGTGAAAAGCTTCCAGAAATAAAGGAAGAATTGAATCTGCTCCTCCAAAGAGTGCAGTCTTTACCAGGAAAAAAAAAAAAAAAAGCGATGCAGGATTATCAATATTGAGATATATTCTAGTGTTATGGTACTTCGAGAAAAGAGAAAATAATTCTTTAGGCACCTAAGTGTATACACACACACACACACACACACACACACACACACACACACACACCAGTCGCTTACAAGGGAACAGACTGTTGTATTTGAATATAAAAGTATAAAATCTCCAGAATGTTTCTGCTCCTGGGTGAGATGAAGCCCCCACGCTCTACTGAATGCAGCTAAAATGTGGACACAGTGCAGGGGGCAGCTATTTGAGAACCCTGAAAAGTAGATAGGAGCAGGTAGAGTGGAGAAGAAGACTCCAAATTGAAGCACCACTGGAAGAGCAGCGAATTTGTCATTTTCCCCTCCTTCATTAATCCTGGCTCAATGTAGCCTTAAAATTAGAAGTGGGCAATGGTGTGGACAGAGAGAGTGCTAGTTCTGACTTGAGAAGAGGGAAAAGGGGATGCTAACTCTCAGTGATAGTGAAAGAAATCCCCAGTTTCTCTTTCTTCTTTTCTCCATACTCTTATGATCTATCTCACAGACAATCCTGTGGCAGCAGGGGTGGTGACTGAGGCAGTGACAGTGGAAGCTGCCGGGGCCTTTAGGTGCTTAAAACTCTGAAGGAAAGCGCTCTTCCTTCTGATTGTGAGAGCTGTGGTCCCAAGAGAGTGCCCATGACTTCTTTTTTCCCCTCTTGGTCTTCCTGTGGCATGACACCAGAAGAGGGCAAAGGCACAGGAAGTGTGTGGCAGAAAAGAGTACGTAAAGCGATAGCTTTCTGGCTAGCAGGTTGAAAAGGGGAAGCTGAGGAAACCACAAAGAGATTGCAGAGAGGGAGAAAGCACTTGGAAAAGCCCATGAAGCTGTTTGTGAACTTCTGGGCTTGCCCCTAAGCTGGGTATATGCATGGATCTTATCCTACACAACATACAAAAGACTCTGAGAACTGAACAAAGGGATATGGCTCTCGCCAGCTCCAAGACTGCTGATCATGCTCAACAGAACCCAAATAACATTGCAAAGGCTTTGAAAATGGAAATGACACGAAAACCTGTGGTCAGAACATGTGGCCTGAACTCAAATGAGTGGGGGGAAATGAACAGAGGCGTGGGGTCCTGTGGGAATATGACAAAAGAGCTAACTTTTGTGTCATGGGAGTGCCAGAAGAAAAGGAGAAAGGAGGTGGGGCCGAAAGAGCATTCAAAGAAATAATGGCTGAAAATGTTCTAACTGTGGTAAAAGGCAGAAACCTACAGATTTAAGAAGCTGAGTGAACCCAAACAGAATAATCTTGAAGAAATTTACACCAAGCTACATCACAGTCAAACTTCTGAAAACTATAAAGACCTAGAAAAAAGTATTGAAAGCATGGAGAGAGAAAGAACACCCTATCTATATGGGAAAAGCAACTGTGGTGACAGTAACATTTCTCATCAGAAACCATGGAGGCCAGAGGAAGCGGCATAACACGTCCCAAGTGGTGAAAGAAAAGGGCCAGAATCCTCTCTACAAAGTGAAATTACCCTTCAGGAATGCAGGGGAAATCAAGACAGTCTCAGATAAAGGAAAAGGTAAGAGAATTTGTTGCCATCAAACCTACTCTTAGAGACATAAAAACCACTGGTCAGAACATGTGGCCTGAACCCAAATGAGTGTGTGTGGGGGTGGGGGGTGGGGAGAGGGAATGAACAGCCTTAGAGAAGTTTTCTATGTGACATTCGAAAAACAAAACCACCCCGACCTTATTTGAATATGCAATAAATGAGCTCAGCAAAGTTGTGGGATCCAAGATCAAGGCACAACAATAAGTTGTATTTCCATACACTAACAATGAACAACTTGAAATTAAGATGAAGAAAAGGATTCCCTTTACAAAAGCATCAGAAGGAATAAAACACTGAGGAGTAAATTTAGCAAAAGGCGTGCAAGACATGTACTCTGAAAATCACAAGACACTGCTGAAGGAAAGTAAAGAAAACCTAAACAAATGAGAAGGCATTCTGTGTTAATGCACTGGCACACTTAATATTGTTAAGATGTCTGTAATCTCCAAGGCAATATTCAGATTCAGTGAAATGGAAATGCCTGTTAGAATCCAACCTGTCTACTTTGTAAAAACTGACAAGCTGATCCTAACATTCGTATGAAAATGCAAAGGACCTGGATAGCCAAAACACTCTCAACAGAGAAGAACAAAGTTGAGGGACTCACACTTGCTAATTTCAAAACTTACTACAAAGCTACAGTGATCCAAAAAGCGTGGTATTGGCATCATGATAGACACTTTAGGTCCATGTTACAGAACTTAGAGTCAGGAATAAGCCCACACATTGATTTATAGTTGGTTGTCAGTGAGGGTGCCAATACCATTCAATGGGGAAAAGAATAATCCCTTCCACAAATGGTGATGTGAAAACGATAGCCACATGCAAAAGAATGGGCTTGGGCCCCTACCTCACACCATGTAAACAAACCAACAACAAATTCAAAATGGATCACAGACCTAAATGTAAGGGCTAAAACTCTTAGAAGAAAACAGAGATGTAAATCTCCATGACCTTAGATTAGGCAACAGTTCCTTCAATATGACACCAAAAGCACCAACACAAAAGCTTTTTCTTTTGACAATTTGGACTACATCCAACTTAAAATCTTTTGCCCAACAAAGGGCTCTACCCAGAAAGTGAATGGGAGAAACATTTTCAAATCACATATCGGATAAGGGTCTATTTTCCAGAATATGTAAAGAAGTCTTAGAACTCCACAGCAAAAAGGCAATCAATCCAATTTAAAAACGGGCAAAGCAGCAGCATTCTTCTCAGACCTGGAAACGACAATACAGGAATTCATATGGAAACATAAACGGCCACGAATCGCCAAAACAATCCTCAGCAAAGCAAAGCAAAGCAAAGCAAAACAAAGCAGGAAATATCACACTCCCAGACTTTAAACTGTATTATAAAGCTACAATAATCAAAACATCCTGGTATTGGTACAAGAACAGGCATATAGACCAATGGAACAGGACAGAGATTCCAGAAGTAAAACCTCAATTTCTCAACCAACTCATCTTCGACAAAGCCTCCGCCACCAACCACTGGGGAGAGGAGAACCTATTCAGTCAATGGTGCTGGGAAAACTGGCTGACCACATGCAGAAGATAAAACAAGATCCCTACCTATCCCCGTGAACAAAAATCAACTCTAAATGGATCAAAGACCTAGATGTAAAGCCTCAAAATATAAGAACCTCAGAAAATGCAGGAGACAGCCTTATGGAAATTGGAACTGGCAACCAATTCCTGATCAAAACCCCAAGCGTCCATGCCATAAGAGATAAGATAGACAAGTGGGTCCTCATCAAAC
>CAUYQG010096281.1:0-12836 GCA_963574415.1 Tarsius wallacei
ACCAAAACTTATTATTGCCACCAGTCTTTAACACCAGAAAACTGACATAATTTAAAATATTGTAGAACTCTAAGGTCTTATATTAATCAGAAGCTAAGGAAAGGTGTTTGACACATGAAATATTATAAAACTTAGGAGATAGGTGATGTTTTTTTCCATACCTAATTCAGAGTAAGAGGACTTCACAAATATTTTTATAAGAGTTTAACTTATTATAAAGTTGTAATTGTTCTTCCATCCTACGACAATAATTAGAATGATCCACATAAATGAGTGGTAAAAGATCATTAGGCAACTTGCTTCTACAAAATTTATACTTTTACTGCGAAGTTTGATATTTCATGGAGGCATGGTCCTTGGCACTCTAGGCCATAAACATCCATTTTCAACCTTTCTCAATGTATGGTCACTTATCTCTAAGTGAAAGTAACAGAGAAAAGCCATTATATGATATATCCATTAAGAGTCATCTTTCCGGTAAAGGTCAGTAAGGGAGGGGTGAAAATTGCTTGATCTGACAGTTTTACTTATAATTAATGTCAGGGCTCTTATTTTTACTAGTATTATAGCTCAGTATCTCAAGATTTAAGGTTTTGTGCAAGCACAATCTGTCTTTACCATAATATTTACACAGAAACTATTTTATGCAAGCCCCTAAAATTATAGGACTCAAACTTGCCATACTCAAATCACAGAGAGTTATTCTCAGATATAGAGAGAACAGTCATTCAAATAATTCTGTAATGTCTCACGGTGTGTGGTAGTTCTGTGAGAGTCACATATTTTGTTAAGTTCAGTCAGTTGTTTGGGTCCCTGAAATTTTAGGCATTTTTGATTTAAAGTACCTCAAGGCATCTTTTAACTCAGGAATTTAGGGAAATGACAAAAGAGATTTTTGAGAAGCAAAAGGGTTGAAAAAAATATAACATAACCTTACTTAATCAATAATGTGTTAATTTTTAAAATATTAATTATGACATAAATCTGACAAATAGGCTTAATTTTTTCCCACAGTCCTGCGTTTCAATACATTGCCTATTCTTCAGCATTGGGTACTCAGAGTTAGGGATTTGGTTGATTTAGATCATGAATAGTTACTTAACTATTACTCAATTTATCCTTTTGAGTTTATTATTATACTCAGATATTCTGTATTTCTTTTTAAGGTTTTTTCTTCCCTGCATCCAACATTGATAATATTTTACTTTTTTGTGTTTTACTTTTTTTTTTTGAGTGGGAGTCTCACTCTTGTCGCCCAGGCTGGAGTGCAGTGGTGACACTCACAGCTACGGTAGCCTCGACCTACTGGGCTTAGGCGACCCTTCCGCCTCAGCCTTCCAAGTAGCTGGAACTACCGATGCACGCCATCACTCCTGGTTAGTTTTTGTGATTTATTATAGACGAGGTCTTAGGCTGCCCAGGTTGGTCTCAAGCCCTTGGGCTCAGGCAATCCTCTCGCCTCGGCCTCCCAAAGTACTGGGATTACAGGATGAGCCACCAAGGCCAGCCTGATTTTTACTTTTAAAATTCATTTTGAGAGATATCATCCACTCCCATGCTTTATATGCCACACATATATTAATGAGAACCCCATATATACTAATCACTCCCAAGATTTTGTCTCCAGATAGGGCCTCTCTTTTGAGTTTCAAATCTTTAGTGTCTTCTTCATTTCCTTACAGGCTGTCTCAAGGTCATCTTCAAAACTAGGTACAGATTATACTTATGATCTTTTCCTAATTTTCCATCTCCTCAATATGTATCCCCAACTACTGTACTTTACCTCCACTCATGGCACTAAACTTAGAAACAGACTTATGTAGATACTTATCTAATTTTACCTTTATCCTTTTTTGGAGACCATTACCTACTCTTGTTTGGATCATTGCAAAAATCAGCTAATTGGTCTTCTTACTCTTGGTGGCGCAAGATACCACAGTGCTGCTAAGTTGATCATCATAAATTGAGCATCTTATTATGTTATTCATCTACCTTAAGTTCTTCAGTACTTTCTTATTTTCTCTGGAAAAATTCCAAATTGATTTCTGTGATAACTTGATTCATCAATTTATTTTTAATAAAGTGATCATTTATAACATATATGCACTATTCTAGACTTTAGGGCCAGAGCAGTGAACAAAGGTAAGTCTGACCCCTATGCATGCCTCTAAACTTTTTGTTACTGCAACTTTCTTCCCTAATTATTACACAATATGCTCCAACCATACTGAAATCTCTTCTACCCCAGGAAAGCAGCACAATCTGCAAAACTTTTGCAGTCAGCTACTTCCTCCTTTTTTTTTCTCATTCCTAGCCCCATCTATGCATTCAACTTCTAATTACCTTTGAAACTCTACTTAATTAAAGTCATCATCAGAAAGTTAAGAAAGGCTGAAAGTTGCAAAAGGAATGGTAGAAGAACCTTGGTCTTTCCAGGCTAGTAGAATGGAAAACGTTATCCTCCAGGCCTTCTTCTATTGTAGCATTCTTGTCTTGGGGTAAAACATTCTTCTATTGTAGCAACTTGTCTTGGGGTAAAACACTATTTCAAAAACATTGGCAGAATACAGTTTATTTGATAAGAAAACATACAATAATGGTATGAAAAATCAGAATCATGGAATGACTCATTTCCCAGAGAACCGCTCCTCTTAATGCCAAAAAAAGCTTCTCTGAGTGTATACCAAAGTCAAGTACACAGTGTACACTGGCAGATCACCTTCAAATCCCTCACAAGTTTTTATCAACAACTGAGTACATGCACATTAACAAGTATTATGTAACAGAGGGTTATACAAATATGATGTAACTTTCAGTATACACTCTTGGTGTTAGTTATAAAACATTGTTATCATGTGCCTACACATTTTTACTAGAACGTCATTTTGTGTTTTCAGATAATTAACTTTAACTAGGTTTCTGTACTTGTAATTGAACTTTCAAGGCTTTTTGCTTCATCTCTACTCCACAAACCTATAATATTTCATTGAGCTTATTTGTTCACATATGAATCATCTATCTCCTCTTAAACTGTTGGTTCCCTTTAGGCAGGGGCAATATCTTATCTGTCTGTGTATTTATCACACTTGAGAGCAAGTTTAGAAAATTTAGGTAGCTTAATAATATGTGTTAAAAAATGATTGAATATTTGTTGATCACTTTTTATATGCTGAGGTAAACAAAAACAAAGATCTTGCCCTCATGGATCTTACACTCTAATGTTGAAATTATATAAAGATAAGGTTGCAAATTTGCACAACAGAAACTTTGTTATTGTTATTACTTCAGTACCTTATGAACCGTCCTATGGATATCCTCAGAAATATTTATGTTTTGCTACTTCAAATCTGGACTTGTTTTTACTTATTCATTAGATTCTGCTCCATTTGTGATCTGCCTTTGGGTGTTTTCATAATAAAGAAAACTCTTAGTCCTGCATAAGCAAAGCCACTGATTACTCTGTGTATATCGTGCACTTTTTACATTCCTAAAGATCGGTACCTCTGAAGTTGTGCAAATAAACATTTCAGCACACAAACCTAGCTGACTATCTGTATCATGGGGGCAGCTTAAACATAGATATTTTGAGGCATCATCTCTCAAGAATCTAGAGTCTGTAATACTCAGTGACCTATCACAGAAACAAAGATTTGAGTACAACATAGATTCACTCATAAGCGGACCCTGAACATTTATCATAATACTGTAAGAAAGGAATTGGCAGTAGCGGGGCACGCCAAAGGACGGAGGGGGGCACTTAACATCAAGAAGGGTATCCAAACATTTCCTATATGATGACTACTTATGTACCTAACCCTGAAGTGTACCCTACAACTTTAAAATAAAAATAGAAATAAATGTAATGGGGAAAAAAAAGAATCTGTTTTTATAAATCTGGAGTAAAATTTGATGTTATGTGTTTTAAATCCATCTCCTTTCTTCCTGCTTCATCTCTGTCCCTTACTCCCTTAACCCTCACTCTCTCACTCTTCCCCTTGTGATTCTGACGATCTCATATCTGTAAACCACTTCTCTGAGCCATTAATGATTGACTGTAGGAAGACTCCCTTGAAAATCACTGCAGCAATTCTGGTTACATTGTGTAATTCTCACTCTGATATTTCAAGCCTAAACTGCCTTAAATATTAATTTAAATTAGCCTTACATTCCATACATTCATCTAAGATAAGAATACTCAGAATCATCTTTAACATAATTTTGTGTCCCAGTCTCCATATTTAATCATCAAGCCATTGGATTTGGCCACCATCATGAATTTCAAATTTCTCCTTTCATCTAATTTTTCACAGCTCATGCCCTAGTTAATTCTGAATTGCGTATCTCCAGAAATCTTGCAATTATCTCTTAACGGTTCTTTCTGCTCTAGTCCCTTGGCCCTCTAATTCAGTTCTTATACTTCCTCATGGGTGATTTATCTGAAAAACAAACAAACACTCCCAAAACTAAAAATGTTAATTGTCTCCCCATTGTCCATAGCATTAAGTCTAAACATGAAGTTTAAGGTCATCCTCAATCTAGTTACGTCTATTTCGCTATTATGTTTCTAAATATATTTACTCCTTACTTTGTCTCCAGCAAGTCACAAGTTATTCCCTAAACACATTATACATTTTCATCATTCTTTGCTTATGTTATTTACTCTGCCTGAATGCTACCTTCTAATTTTTTTCACCCATCAAGGGACAATTAAAATGTTGCATCTTCTTATCTGCTCAAATGTGCTTTTTCTCGGGTTTTTGTTTGCTTTGTTTTATTTTTTCATTTTGAGGGCTTTATCTGATGGCATGGGTAAATGTATCAGCAAGATGACAGAATAGGAGGTCACCCATTTGCATTTCCCCACAACTTCAAGAATTCTGCAGTCATTCACAGACAAGTCTCTTTATGGAAGACTTAGGATTCAGGTAGGAGATTACAAAACCCTGGTGGAGCCCAAGATCTAAGAGAGTTGTTCTGAGCATGCAGGCTCACAACCAGGTGGCAGAACTGCCCATGGTGCTTTCACATTCATCAGAAACAGCCTTGTTTCCCCAAAGTCCTTGGCTACAACCTCATTTGGCCTTGGAACTGCAACTAAAATCATCTGCCAAGGGGAATCATTCACACTAGTATCTTGACAGAAAGGCTCATCTGCTTGGTATTATTGGTCTTAGCAGTGAACCTGAGAGTTACCTACCTTCTATTGAAAAAGGACCCCTACCTATCACCATACACAAAAATTAATTAACATGCACATGCATGTTTTTTGCAGCTCTATTCACAATAGCAAAAACATGGAATCAACCATGCTGCCCATCGAAGCTGGACTGGATTAAAAAAAAAGAGTGGTACATATACACATTGGAATATTATGCGGCCATAAAGCAGACAAACATATGGACTTTGAAGCAACCTGGATGGATTTAAAGTTTATCATTCTCAGTGATCTATCACAGAAACAAAGAAGACAGTACCATATGTTAGCACTCATGAGCAGACCTTGAACAATTATCATAATACTATAAGAAAGGGATTGGCAGTCGTGGGAAACTGCCAGGGGATGGGGGGTGGGATTGGCAGTTGAGGGAAACTGCCAGGGGAGAAAGGGACACACCTCATCAACAAGGGTACCTGCATAATGAACATTTGTATACCTAACCCTGAATTGTACCCTACATTTTCAAAATTAACAATTAAAAAAAAGAAAGTTGCCTATCTTCTAACTTGATTCCAGCCCCCCTTTGTTGTGGTTTTATCTTAGTACTGCTTGTACAATGACCCAGAGGGAGACTGACACACCTGAGTCACTGTAACAAGCTTGCCAGCTCTGATTCACAGCAGATTTTGAAGGGACCCTGTCTTGGCTCTGGATCTCTTTGCTGCAATCTGGGTATTATCTCACTCACATGAGAAACTGCTGGGAAACATACTTATTTGAGCCCCCATGATAAGCTTGCCAGTTTCTAACCCACAGCAGATCCTGAAGGGGGTCAAATCTCTGCCTCATCTGCTTTCACTGTAGTCAGATAACTATCCCAAAGGCACCGAGATCTGCTGGGAGACTTTCCCATCTGGGCCACTGGGGTAGGCTTGCCAATCTAAAACCCACAGGGAATCCTAAAGAGAATGTCTCATATCTAGTCACTCTTGGCTACAGCCCAGGAATAATTCTGCTTATGCTAAAAACTTCTGGGAGACTAGTCTTTCTAATCCACCAGCACAGGTTTCCCAGTTTCCATCTCACAGCAAATTATAAGTGAATTTTAACAACAAGCATGCACTAGTTCTGCCAAACCCAAGGTTTTGTTCAGCATTCTGCACAGACTTAATGCCTATCTCCAGATCCCCGGACCCCATGGAGGGAGACAGACCTCAATCATGCATTTTTACTGAATCTAGAAGTTGCTCTACTCATCCAGATAATTTAACCTTGGAACACCTCCTGCAACACTTTCCGGCTGATGAACTCAAATAGGGAAAACTTCTGACCAGGACATACACCCTGTGTCCCAGCTAGAGCAGAGATGATTGTGATGACTAGCCAGCAGGTTTAGCCTGACTGGAAAGTTTAGCCAGTTTTCTTGCTGAATAGCAGAGCCTAGTCATCTGCTTCACATAAATTTACAGCAATGGTAGTAGTCCAACCATCTAAAGAAACTTAAAGTAAGCTCTGACTATCTAGGGTCAATACCAGTTAGCCCATCCAAAATCATAGAATGGAATAAATAGTAAAGATCTATACACTTCCAAAAAAAACTTCTTTCTATAGAAAGAAGATCTATACAGTAACAGAAAAAGAATTTCTAATAATCCCCTTTAAAAAGTTCAGGAGCTTTAAGAATATACAGATTAAAAAAAACTAAATGGAATCTGAAAAATAATGCATACACAAAACAAGAAGTTTAACAAAAATATAAAAACATAAAAATATAGAAAGCCTAGAGACAAATAATGCCACAATGCAATAATATACGATAATAATACAATAATATACAATAATAATACACTAATACTTAATTAAAAAATGCGATAAAAAACTTTAACAGCCAACATGGTCAAGCTGAAGAAAGCATTAATGAGATGGAAAAAAAAATGGATGAAGAAAGCCTAAGCATGAATACTACACAAATGATGGCAGATCACCAAGAGACCTAAACTACACATAAAAAGAATTAAAGAAGCAGAAAAAGGGGGAAATGGTCCAGAAAACACATTTAAAAAAAAAAAATGAATGAACACTTCCCTAATCTGAAGAAAAAAACCAACATCCAGATATATTACCCAGTGAAGTTGTCCATCAGAAATGAATACATTAAAAATAAAATTCCCAGGCTCAAAAACTAAGAAACTTCATCACAGAGTCTTGCCATACAGAACATGCTAGGTTTATGCAATAAATGTCTATATCAAAAGTTTATAGCGATAAATGCCAATATCAAAAAGAAAGAAAGATCACAAATAAGCAACTTATTATGGCTAAAGGAAATAGTAGAATAAGCTCATCCCAATGTTAGCAGAAGAAAAGAAATAAAGATCAGAGCAGAAAAAGTCTAAAAGACTTTAAAAAGTCTAGAAAAATTTTAAAAAATAGCCTGAGCTGATTTATTTAAAAGATAAACAAAACCGACAAAACTTTAGCTTGATTAACCAAAAGAAAAAGCTCAAATAAATAAATGAGACATGAAATAGGAGACACTACAAACAGACACCACAGAAGTGCAAATGGTAATAAACTGTCATGAAAAAATCTAAGCAAAAAAACCACGGATAAACCAGAAGCAACAGATAAATTCATAGACACACAATCTACCAAAATTGAATCATGGAGAACAAAAAATCTGAACAGATCAATGATGTGAGAGAAGATTGGATCAGTAATTTGAAAAAATCTCCCAACAAAGAGACATTTCAGACCCGGAGAGTTTTACTGCTGAAACCTATGAAGCTTTTCAAGAAAAGCTAATACCACTTCTCCACAAACTACTCCAAAAAATGAAAAAGAAGAGAATACTTCTAAACTCTTTCGATGAAGTCAGCATTACCCCATGCCAAAGTCAGAAAAGAACTTCAGAAGAAAAGTAGCAGGTCAATATTCTTGATGAACACAGATGCAAATTTCTCAGAAAATACCACCAAGCTGAATTTAACAACAAATTAAAAGGATTATTCACTAAGAGCAAGTGGGCTTTATCTGTGGGATGCAATAATGATTCAACATATACAAAACAATAAATATGAAAAATCACATTAATAGAATTAAGGACAAAAAAATCAAATAATTTTCTCAGTAGATGCAGAAAAAATGGCTGACAAAATTCAATGTTGTTTCATAATAAAAAGAAAACTCTCTACAAATTATGTATAAAAGACATGTACTTTAATATAATGAAGACCATATATGACAAACCCACAGCTTGCATCACATTCAACAGGAAAAAGTTGAATGCTTTCTCTCTAAGATCTGAAACAATATAATGATGCCCTGAACAATCCAGTCAGAGAAATTAAATGAGGCAAAGAAATAAGAGGCGTTCAAATAGGAAAGAAAGAAATTAAATTGTACCTGTTTGAAGATGGCCCAATCTTATACATAGAAAGCCCTAAACATTCCACCAAAAAACAGTTCAAGCTTACAATAAAATTCAGTAAAGTTTTAGGATACAAAATCAACATGCCAAAATTAGCAGTGTTTCTCTACCGTAACAATAAACTTATTAAAAGGAAAAAAGTTAAGAGAATAATTCAATTCATAATGGCTGCCAAAAAGAAAGGAAGGAAGGAAGAAAGAAAGAAAAGAAAGAAAGAAGGGACAAATGATCCGGAAAACATACTAAAATAAATAATGAATGAAATTGACAAATTTAACCAGGGAGGTGGAAAACCTGTATACTGAAAACTATAATATATTAATTAAAAAATGAAGAAGACACAAATAAATGGAAAGATATCTTGAGTTTATGGATTGAAAAAATTAATATTGTTAAAATGTCTATATTATACAAAGTGATTTATAGATTCAATGATATCTCTACTAAATCCAAATGGTATTTCTTAGCAATGTAGAAAAAATGAATCTAAAATTCATATGAAGCAGCAAAAATCCCAAATAGTCAAGGCAATCATGAGCGAACTTAGCTAGATGCATCACAGTCCTTGATTTCAAACTATAGTACAAAGCAATAGATATTAAACAGCATGGTATTGGCATAAACATAGAAACAACAATCAATGGAACAGAATAGATAGCCCAGAAAATATCCCATGCATCTATGGTCAATTGATCTTCTGGAAAAGTTTCAAGAATTTATAATGGATAAAGTATAATCTCTTCAATGAATGGTGCTAAAAACTGGATATTCATACGCAAAATAATAAAAGTAGATAACTTGAGCCATATACAAAAATTAACTCAAAATGGATTACAGACTTGAAGAGAAGACCTGAAACTGAAAAACTACTAGGAGAAAATATAGGGGGAAACTATGTGCCATTGGTCTGGGCAACAATTTTTAAAATTTGACCCCAAAAGCACAACAAGAGCAGAGAAAGACAAATGGGATTATATCAAAGTAAAAACCTTCTGCACATCAAAGAAAACAATTAACAAAATGAAGAGGCAACCTACATATTGATAGAAAATATTTGCAAGTCAGACATCTGATATTGGTATGCAAATATATAGAAACTCCAAGAACAATTGGAAAGAAAATTCATAATTTAATTAAGAAATTGGCAAGGAAACTGAATAAACATTTCTCAGAAGAAGACAACTGAATAACAGATACTTGAAAAAGTGTTCAACATCTGAAAAAAAAATCTCTAATCATAAGGGATATAAATTAATAGCACAATGAGATATTACTTTATGCTGGCTAGAGTGGCTATGATTAAAAAGACAAAAGATAGCAAGTGTTGGCAAGAATGTAGTGAAAAAGCCACAATTGCAAACTGTTGTTAGTGAGGTACATTTATACAACCATTATGGAAAATAGAATGAAGGTTCCTCAAAAAACTAACAAAATTATCATATCCACTTCTGGGTATTTACCCCAAAGGTCTGAAATTCATATTTGAAGTAGATCTCTGCACTTCCATGTCTATTACAGCACCAATCACAGTAGGCCAGGCTAATGATATCAAACTAAGTGTCCATGAAGAGATGAATGGATAAAGAAAACATGATTTTATATACACAGTGTAATACTATTTCGCCATTTTTTTTTTTAAAAAGAAAGACATTCTGTCATTTGAGACAACATAAATGGAATTGGACAACTTTATGCTAAGGGGAATAGTCAATAAAGAAAAGCAAAAGTCAAAGGTCAAACACAGAAAAGTAAATACCACATGTTTTTACGTACATATGGAATCTAAAGCAACTGATCTCATAGAAGTAGAGAGTAGAATAGTGGTTACTAAAGGCTGGGAGATAGGGGGAAAGATAAAATAATAGTCAAAGGGTACAAAGACTCAAACAGAAGAAATATGTTTGATTAATTGCACAGCATGGTGAATATAGCTAATAACAGAATTTTGTACATTTCAGTCTCACTAAAAGAGTACACTTTTAATGTTCTCATAGGAAAAAGGTTAAATATTTGAGGTCACAGAAATGTTAATTGTTTCCCCACATTGTATTACAAAAATGATAGCAACACTTTGTATCTCATAAGTATGCTGGTTCCAGCTTGATGTTTGACAAAAGAATCATTGGTGATCCTCTCGTGGAAGCATCATGCAAAATTGAAAAGTAGAAATAAAGTAGCAATCATTCCTGTCTAAAATTTTTTTCAAGGCCCAAGTAATGATGGGCAGGCACAGTTTGCTTGGCAGTTTCCTGCTTGGCCTCACTGCCCTCTGCTTTCTGATCATCTACTATTCCTGTTTGCCACTTCCTTTGATTAAGAGTGACCGCAAGTTTAAAACCAGACTCTTGTTTGTGAACTCTCTGAGGCTTGCAATCCCACATTAGTGGCAGATCAGATTTGGTTTCTTAGTTTACTGCTCTGCTTAGTGACTCCTTCTCTGAACATATAAGCCTTTCATTATTAGTCTTTAACTTCAAAAATTCTTCTCTGTCCCATAATACTCATTCTTGTTTTCTTTGCAATTGTGAATTACGCTGCAATGAACATGTGGGTGCAGGTGTTTTTTTAAAGATAACTTTCTCTGTTCCTTAGGGTAGATACCTAGTAGTGGGATTGCTGGATCAAATGGTGGATCTACTTTTAATTATTTGACTAATCTCCATACTGCCTTCCATAGAGGTTGTACTAATTTACACTAACACCAGCAATGTATGAATGTTCCCTTTACTCTGCATTCATGCCAGCACCTATTTTTTTTTTTAATAATGACCATTCTGAGTGTGTAAGATGGTATCTCATAATGGTTTTAATTTGCAGTTCCCTGACTATTAGTGATGTTGAGCTTTTTTAAAAATATGTTTGTTGGTCATTTGTATATCTTCTTTTGAAGAACGTCTATTCATGTTGTTTGCTCACCTTTTAATAGGGTTATTTGCTTTTTTCTTGCTGATTTGCTTGAGTTCTTTGTAGATTATGGATATAAGTTTTTTGTCAGATGTATAGTTTGTGAATATAGTCTTTCATTTTGTAGGTTGCCAGTTTGCTCTGTTGATTATTTCTTTTGCTGTGCAGAAGCTTTTTAGTTTAATTAAATCCCACTTATTTATTTTTATTTTAGTTGCATTTGCTTTTGAGGTTCTAGTCATAAATTCTTTGCCTAAGCTGATGTCCATGAGTTTTTCCTAGGTTTTCTTCTAGAATTTTTATGGTTTTATGTCTGATGTTTAAGACTTTAATCCATCTTGCGTTAATTTTTACATATGGGGAGAGATAGAAATCAAGTTTCATTTTCCTGAATGTAGCTATCCAATTTTCAGAGCAACATTTGTTGAATAGGGTGTCCTTTCTCCAATGTATGTTTTTGTCTGCTTTGTCAAAGATCAGTTGGTTGTAGGTAGTTGGGTTATTTCTAGATTCTCTGCTCTCTGTTCCATTGGTCCATGTGTCTGCTCTTGTACCAGTACCATGCTATTTTGTTACTACAGCCTTGTAGTATAATTTGAAGTCAGGTAATATAACGCCTTCAGCTTTGTTCTTTTTGCTTAGGATTGCTTTGGCTATTCTGACTCTTGTTTGGTTCCATATGAATTTTAGTATTGTTTTTTTCTAATTCTGTGAAAAATGATGTTGGTAGTTTGATAGAGATTGCATTTAATCTGTAGATATTTTGAGTAATATGCTCATCGTAATAATGTTAATTTTTCCAATTTTGAGCATGGAATATTTCTCTGTTTGTGTCCTCTATGATTTCTTTTATCCGTGTTTTGTAGTTCTTCTTTTTTATATATACATATATATATACAATTTTTTTTATTGTGATATTGAGGGGTAAATTTAAGGGTTAGGTACACAAATATGCCTCATTCAGGCACCCTTGTTGATAAGAAGTGTCCCCCCATCCCCAGACAGGTATTTACTGCCATTAATCCCTTCCCCTATCCCTCCCACCCCTCCCATCATTTCCCACCACTGTCAGTCATTTTCTTGAGGTAATACATTGGATGATCAAGGTCTACTATAGGAGTGAGAACATATGATACTCAGTTTTTTGTTTCTGTGAGAGGTCACTCGGTATTATAGACTCTAGTTCCATCTAGGTTGCTGCGAAATTCATGATTTCGTTCTTTTTTATGGCAGCATAGTATTCCATTATGTATATGTACCACATTTTTTAATCCAGTCCTCTTTTGATGGACAGCAAGGTTGCTTCCAGGTTCTAGCTATTGTGAACAATGCTGCAATAAACAT
>CAUYQG010096284.1:0-12171 GCA_963574415.1 Tarsius wallacei
TGTAGTTCCAGCTACTCGGAAGGCTGAGGCGGAAGGATCGCCGGAGCCCAGCAGGTTGAGGCTGCGGTGGCCGGGAGCGGCCACTGCACTCCAGTCTGGAGTGAAACTCCAACTCAAAACAAAAAAGTAATAGGGCTAAAAAGGTAAAAATTTAAAATTAGATGAAATGGAAAAGTTTCTCGAAACTGCGTAATTTTTGAAACCAACTCAAGAATACATAGAAAGCTGGAATAAGATGTATTACCTTTAGAGAAAGTGAATCATTAGTTAAAAATCTACCTACTGAAAAAAGGAAGGGCCATATGGTTTTATGGGCAACTTATAAAAAAGCCTTCACAAAAACTGGCAATAGCTACCTTACATATATGAACTGCTCTAAGAAACAGTGAATGCTCTGAAACTCATTTTATGAAGCACTGACATCTGAATGGATAAAGATGGTATGAGAAAGAAAAAGTATAGAACTGTCTCCATTATGAACAAAGATTAATAAAATATCTGTAGCTAACAAAAACCTATGACAAGCAAAGTATTTAAATATTAGAAATATCCCTTTAAAAGCCAGGAACAAAAATAAGGATAGCTGCTATTACTACTTATCTTACATGTTGCATTGTAGGCACTATATGTAATAAGAAAAATACATACAATATTTTATATATTATATAATAAGAAAAATATAATAAGAAATACATTAAGAAAATATAATAAGAAAAATAGAAAAAAAATCATAAGAACTGGAAAGGAACAAGTAAATCTGTCATTATTTATAGTTTATATGATCCAAAATAAAATCCAAGAGAATTTACAGACTCTTAGAACTCAAAACACAAAACGAGACCAATATACAAAAAATAATATTAAAAAACCAATAGCATTCATACACAACATCGACAACCAACTAAAAAATTGCTTTTTTTTTTTTTTTTGAGTTGGAGTCTCACTCTGTCGCCCAGGCTGGAGGGCAGTGGCACGCTCCCGGCCACTGCATCCTTGACCTGCCGGGCTCCAGCAATCCTTCCACCTCAGCCTTCCAAGTAGCTGGAATTACAGGTGCGCGCTACCACGCCCGGCTAATTTTTGATTTATTGTAGAGATGAGGGCTCACCAAGTTGCCCAGGCGGATCTCGAACCCGCAGGCTCAGGCAATTCACTCACCTTGGCCTCCCAAAGCACGGGATTACAGGCTGAACCACCGAGCCCAGCTAAAAGTATAATTTTAAAGTAAAGACTATTTACAATAGCAACAAAACTATAAAGTATGATAAAACAAAACATATTACATTCATAGGTGAGAAGTCTCTATTTCATAGTGATAGGAATTCTGTCCCCAAATTAATTTATAAATTCAACACAATTTCAATTAAAATACAAGTAGCCTTTTCATAGAGCTAGAAAAAGTGGTCATAAAATTGATATAGAAAATTTAAAACCTTAAAGTAGTCAGGACAAATCTGAAAAGTTAGAACATACACTGCCTAAATATCACCATGACATATTATGATGCTATAGCAACAAATTAAAACAGATAATACTGACTTTAAGAATAGACAAGCAGACAAATTTAACAAAATAGAGGGCTCAGAAACCAATTTATATGGATAAGGATAGGACCATGACATGTGTCATATGTGTCAATACAAACCACTGGGAAAATAACAGACTTCACTCAATGCTGACAAAATTGGCAATTCATGTGTGTGTGTGTCATAGCCTATACACAAAAACTAATTCTAGATTAATTTCAGACCTAAATGTGAAAAGCAAACATTGTAACTTTTATAAGAAAACAGAGAAGAATATCTTCATACATGTGGGGCAAATATAATTTCTTAAACAGAATGCAAAATTCACAAACTATGAAGGAAAAGATGGAAACATTACAATTAAAAATTTAAACTTCCATAAGACACCATATTATCACTTCTAGCCAGTGCAATAAAGAAAAAATAAAATACAATAATCCAGACTGGCAATAAAGAAGTAAAACTGCCTTTATTCACAGACAGCATAACCATCAATGTAGAAAAACTGATGGAAGGCAGGGCCCGGTGGCTCAGCCCGTAATCCCAGCACTTTGGGAGGCCAAGGCAAGTGGATTGCCTGAGCCCGCAGGTTCGAGACCCACCCGGGCAAACTGGCGAGACCTCGTCTCTATAATACATAAAGATTTAACCGGGTGTGATAGCACATGCCTGTAGTTCCGGCTACTTGGAAGGCTGAGGTGGAAGGATGCCTGAGACCAGCAGGTCGAGGCTGTGGTGGCTGTGAGTGTGCCACCACACTCCAGTCTGGGCGACAGAGTGAGACTCCAACTCAAAAAAACAAAAACAAAAACAAAAACACTGATGAAATAAAAAAGAAAGCTACTAGGACTAACAAATGAGTTCAGCAATGTTGCAGGATATAAGAGCAATATATAAATACCAATCCTGGCTGGGCTCGGTGACTCAGCCTGTGATCCCAGCACTTTGGAAGGCCGAGGCAAGTGAATTGCCTGAGCATGCAGGTTCGAGACCAGCCTGGGCAACTTGGCGAGACCTCGTCTCTACAATAAATTTTTTAAAAATTAGCCGGGCATGGTAAGCGTGCGCCTATAGTTCCAGCTACTGGGAAGGCTGAGGAGGAAAGATCGCCAGAGCCCAGTAGGTTGAGGCTGCGGTGGCCGGGAGCGTGCCACTGCACTCCAGTCTGGGCGACAGAGTGAGACTCCAACTCTAAATAAATAAATAAACAAACATCAATCATATTTCTATATACTAACAATATACAATCAGAAATTAAAATTAAAAACAACATGCTTTATGAAAACATCAAAAATATAAAATATTCAGTGATAAATATGACAAGAGATGTTCTCCAAAAACTATAAAGTGTTTCTCCAAAAACTATAAAGTGTTTCTGAGATAAATTAAATCCAGAATAAATGGAGTGATATATCATGTTCATTAGTCAGAAGACAATATTGTCTCCAAATTTCTCTACAGATTCAATGCAATCTCAATTAAAATCTGAACAGGGTGTGTTGTAAAAATTGACAAGCTGATTCCAAAGTTCATAAGAAAATACAAAGAACTAGTATAGAGTAAAATAACTTTTAAAAAGAAGAACAAAGTTGGAGGATAAATACTACCTGATTTCAAGATTTATAAAAAACAACAGAATATCCAAGAACAATGGGACAACTACAAAAAGTGCAACAAACACATAATGGAAATATCAAAAGGAAATGAAAAAGTGAAAAGAATAGCCAAAATATTTGAACAAATTATGACAAACAGTTTCCCTAAATTAATGTCAGACACCAAACCACAGATCCAGAAAAATCAGAGAATATCAAACAGGATAAATGCCAAAAACAAAACAACTACACCTAGGCATATTGTATTCAAATTGTAGGGAATGAATTTTAAAGAAAAAATCTTGAAAGAAACCAGGGGTGGGGGGTACACCTTACTATATAGAGCAGCAAACATAAGAATTACGTTGACTTCTTCTCAGAAGCCATAAAAGCAAGACGAGAGTGTAGTGAATATTTAAAGTGTTAAGAGAAAAAAACATCAATCTAAAATCCTGTATCTTGCAAAACTTGTCCTTTTAAAGTGAAAGAGAAGACTTTCTCAGATAAACATGGAAAGAATATGTTGCCAGTAGACCTGCCTTGTAAAAATGTTAAAAGAAGTTCCTCAAAGAGAAAATTATATAGGTCAGAAACTCAGATCTACATTAGAGAAGAAATAAATGAAGTAAAAACTTTTTTCTTATTCTTAAATGATCTAACATAAAACTTTGTTCAAAATAACAGCAACAATGTATGTGATTATGTATGTTTTTATACATTATATATACTATGTATGCAAATATATAAGTGAAATTAATGACAGCAATGATACAAGGAACAGGAGGAAGGAGTACTTGCAACACCTGTGAAGTAGTATAGCATTATTTGAAAGTGAACTTGAATTAGTTGTAAATGTATATTGCAAATTCCAGGACAACCACTAAAAATTATACCATTTGGTAGCATCAAAATTATCAAATATTTAGGGGAAAATATAATAAAACCTCAAAAACAATAACAAAAACTGTCTGACAGTTTCTTTTTTTTTTTTTTTCAGTTTGAGTCTCTGTCGCCCAGACAGGAGTTCAGTGGCACACTCCTGGCCACCTCAGCCGCGACCTGCTGGGCTCTGGCAATCCTTCCGCTTCAGCCTTCCAAGTAGCCGGAACTACAGGTGCATGCTACCACGCCCGACTAATTTTTTTTTATTTATTGTAGAGATGAGGTCTCGCCAAGTTGCCCGGGTGGGTCTCGAACCCATGTGCTCAGGCAATCTACTTGCCTCGGCCTACCAAAGTGCTGGGATTACAGGCTGAGCCATCGAGCCCATCCTGTCTGACAGTTTCTTACAAAGTTTAAACATTTACCTACCATATGATTGAGACATTCAACTCCTATGTATTTACTCAAGAGGAAGCATATTTCCATTTTTGGTGGGGAGAGTGGGGGGGCAGGATGACAAAACTATTCTGTATCTTTATTGTGGTGATGGCTACACAACTCTAGGAATCCATCAAAATCACAGAACTATACAGCAAAAAAGAGGGAATCTTATTGTATGTAATTTGAAAAACAACTTAAAAATTTTTTTTTAAATGTGGTCTTGGAAAAGGAGCTACATCTTCTTCTCTGGATAGAAAACACACCTAAACTCACAAAAGCTTCCACTTTACCTGGTTTAATTCAGGTGAAAGGACAGTTTCCTACTCTTTTTCCCATTGGAAGGTACCAGTACAGAGAAATATATATATATATATGAAGCTTTATACACAAAATGTCATATATATATATATATATATATAAAGATTTTTATCTGCATTCTAATTAGATGTATGACAAAAGGAGATCTTTTCACAGGGCAAACTTCCACGATGTGGCACAGAATTTCTCTACCTCTGCCATTAAAGAACTGGAAAGCCACCGGGTGCAGTAGCTCACGCCTATAATCCCAGCACTTTGGAAGGCAGAGACAAGATGATTGCCTTAGTCCAGGGGTTTGAGAACAGCTGGGCAACTTGGCGAGACCTCATCTCTACAATAAATCAAAAAATTAGCCAGGTGTGGTGGCATGCACCTGTAGTTCCAGCTACTTGGAAAGCTGAGGTGGAAGGATCGCCAGAGCCTAGCGGTCCAAGGCTGCAGTGGCCTTGAATGTGCCACTGTACTCCAGCATGGGTGACAGAGTAAGACTCCTACTCAAAAAAAAAAAAAAAAACCTGGAAAGTTGTGATTTTGATGCATTAAGGGATATTCAATTATTCCTCCCCAAAAATAAAAATTAAATACTTAGTTTGAGGGCAGTATATTTTCAGTATTTTATTTCCCTGGAATGCCTTGATGCATGCTGCTCTAGTGAAAATTGCAGTTCAACAAATTATACTAAAAATTAAGACCCGAAAACACCCATTTTTGCTATGTTCATGGTTTCTGTGGGTCAGTAATTTAGACAGAACACAGAAGAATGTCTGGGGCTTCAATTTGGAGGATTCTATAACTGGGGGCTAGAATTGTGCAGGACAAGGACCATCAATCGAGATATCAGCTGGGGCTGTCAATCCAATTGCCACCAATGTGTGGTTTCTCCATTTAGCCTGGGCTGCTTCATAGCATGGTAGCCTCAAAGTGGGGACTTGTTACACAATACCTCAGGGTTCCAAAAGCAAATGTCACAATGTACAATGCAGAAGCTGCATCTTTTCTGATCTGGCCTCAGAAGTCATGCAATATTACTTCTGTCACATTCTGTCAGTTACTTGTGAGTCATAAGCCCACTGGAGATTTAAGGGAAGATGACACAGCCTGATCTCTCAGTAGGAGGGTCAGGTTCACATTATAGATGAGCATGTTGGATGGGAAATACTGCTGCAGCCATCTTTGGAAAATACAATCCACCATATGTGTTTCCTTCAGTTAAGAAGATCATTGGTATCTAGCATGCCTTAGTTAATTAACTAGGGTATTAATTTAATGAAAATACTCCAATTCTTAAGAAAAGCAAATATCTCACATAGGAATATTATTGAAAACTGTAAGATATGAGAAAACATAAAAGATTAGCATTTTAGCTTTTTTTGCAAAGGAAAATTTGCTTTTTTCATAGTCAAAACTATACTGCAGAATAAAGAAAAATAATTTAAAAAAAGAACAGGTATGACATTATCACTAATTGAATAAGAATTTAAAAATTATAAAAACTCTTCCATTTCAAAATTATATTTTAAAGTTCTAGATTTTTTTCTTTAATATAAAATACTCTAGTCCATAATATAAAAAGTTCAAATAAGCATTTTAAGAACTTAAGTAAAATGAACCTTGATCCCTGCCTCACACCATAATACAAAATTTAATTTGAGATGAATTGTAAACTTAAAATTGAAAGCTAAAATCATAAAGTTATTATAAGGAAACACAGGAGACTATCTTAGTTACTCTGAGGTAGCCACAGGCATCTTAAACAGATCATAGAAAGCAATAACCATAAAAGAAAAGTTGACAATTTGAACATGGAAATGTAAATCGATACAACCACTTAGGTAAAAGGTTTGGGAGTTTCTTAAAAAACTAAACATAGCCGGGCTCGGTGGCTCAGCCTGTAATCCCGCGCCTTGGGAGGCAGAGGTGAGTGGATTGCCTGAGCCCGCGGGTTCGAGACCCGCCTGGGCAGGCGAAACCTCATCTCTACAATAAATCAAAAAAAAAAGTCAGCCGGGCGTGGTAGCGCACGCCTGTAATTCTGGCTACTTGGAAGGCTGAGGCGGAAGGATTGCTGGAGCCCAGCAGGTCGAGGCTGTGGTGGCCGGAAGCGGCCACTGCACTCCAGTCTGGGCGACGGAATGAGACTCCAACTCAAAAAAAAAAAAAAAAATTAAACATATGCCCACTCTATGACCCATCAATTAATTTTATTCCTAGGTATATAACCAAGAGAAATAAAAATATATGTTCACAAAAAGATTTGCACAAGGAATGTTCAGAACAGGTTTATTCATATTATCTCCCAACTTAGAAACAACCCAAGTATCCATCAGCAGGGGAATGAATAAACAAATGGTGGTATAGTCATACAATGGAATGTTACTAGTAATATAAAGGAATGAATTATTGAAACATTCTACAATATGAATCTCAGAATCATACTGAATGAAAAAATTCCACAAAAGAGTACACACTGTATAATTCCATTTATATGAAATCCTAGAACAGGAAAAGGCCAGTTACAAAGAAAAAAAATCAGAACAGTGGTTGCCTCTTGAACAAGGGAATATGGTCAAGAATTGACTGGGAAGGGACACTGAGGGAATTTTCTGGAGTAATAGCAATGTTCTATGTCTTAATAGAGATTTGGGTTGCACAGGTGTATGCATTTGTCAAAACTCAGTCAAAGTACACTTAAGGTTTGTGCATTTAATTGAACATATATTTTACACCAAAAGAAAATAACTATAAATAAATAGTATGCATGCTGAAATATTTAAAGGAAAGTAAGTAATGTCTGTGCTTTTTCTTTGAAATGCACTAAATTTAAGATGGGTTAATGGATAGATAGAGGGATGTATTAATAAAAAGATATGCGATAAAGGCAAATAAAGTAAGAGGCTAATGGTATAATGATAGATATATGGGTGTTCG
Source organism: Tarsius wallacei (assembly GCA_963574415.1). Lineage (NCBI taxonomy): Eukaryota > Metazoa > Chordata > Mammalia > Primates > Tarsiidae > Tarsius > Tarsius wallacei. Next base: position 7,691 of record CAUYQG010096284.1, read on the forward strand.
CTATTCAGTCTTTCCAAATTTTCTGGATGTTTTAAAGTTTTTCATAAAATCTTAGGAAAATGAATGGGTAGGACTTTGTTGCTAATTTGAAAATCATAAAAACTATTCTATCTCAAAATTTAACTTCAAAGCTCCAAAATTTTGTTTATAATTATATTAATATAAAACATTCTGGCCTGTAATATAAGAATTTTAAGTAAACCTATTAAAATCAGTAATCAGAGAAGAGCATCAACTACAACAAACTGTACTCTGCTCTGATTCTGACTGTGCCTCTTGCTTTTGCTCAGAATATTCTGCCAGTATCTGCCATTAGCGCTTTCTGGAAACTGAAGCAAAAGATTAAAAATGTTGTTTTTGAAAAAAATGTTCAATAGGCTCTTTGCCCATGCCTTGTAATTTTATTTTATTTTAATTTTATTTTTACAATTGTTTAAAAAATTTAAAAAAAAAAAACAAGGAATAAGGCACACACTAATAAACAGCTTAGTGTGTAGCCTGTTCGGATTTCTTCAAAGGATATACATTCCTTGAAATATTCATATAAATATACATGCTCACACAACCTTTAAATTGGGAGCATAAGTAAAATCATATTATATACATACTTCTGTATGTTGCTTTATCTAGAAAACAGCATGACATATATATGGTAGCCATGAGTGCTATACACCAACATCTGGTTCGTGAATACATGAACACATCTGGTTGATGAACACATGAGTAGGGCCCTGTGACTAGTGCTAGTCAATGGACTGAATGTGTAAATGATATGTATTTCTTCCCAGGTGAGATTGTGTTGTACTTGACTGTCCAAAGTTATCTTCTTTTACTGGCAAACAAGGTCGTGACTTTTCTGTCAGTTTCAGTGCCTGAGTAGCTACCATGAATGAAATTCTCCTAACAACCACAATGGATATATAGAGTGAGCAAAAATAAACTGTTGATTTAATTCTCTGCAATTTGGGAGTTGCTTGTCATTGCAGCATTACACAGTCAATCCTGATTGATATATTGACCATTTCTTCAGGATGCAAATTTGGTCTACTTCATTCTTTCTGATGGCTAAAGAGTACTGTTTTAATGCAGTAGAATATATCCAACTATTCCCCTATTGTTAGACTTTTCCAAATGTTTGCTATTACAGTTTGCTGCTATAAATATTGTGCATGAGCATACACATCTTTATCAATTCATTTGTCAAAACTTTTCTAAATAAAAATTTCTATAAGTGCAATGACTAATTTAAGGGTCTAAATATTAGACAGATACTGTCAACTGCCCTCCAAAATGCTGAACCAACTTCACCTCCTATCAATGGAAAATCAGAGTACCTGTTAGCCCACGTGCTCACCTGGTGTCAGTTATATTATTTTTTTAAACGTTGCCAATATAGTAGGTGGAAATAATATTTCATTGTTGTTTCAGCTTGAATCATTATTGGGCATCTTTTCATAGGTTTAAAGGCTCTTTGTATTTCTTTCTGTGAACTGTCTAATCCTGTCTTTGACCCAGTTTTGTCTGTTGACTTTAAACAGATTCTTCGTAAGTCCTTAATGTTAATCCCCTGGTTCTTATACTGGTTGTAAATATTTTCTCTCAGTTTGTCCCTTGTTTTTTAAGTTTGTTTGTGATCTTTTACTATAAAGAAATATAAAAGTTCCCTGTAGGGCAACCCCCTTCAGGTCCCCTCCCACTGTGGGAGCTTTTCTGTCCTCTCAATAAATCCTAATTTAAAAAAAAAAATTTCCCTGTAGTCAATGCAATTTTACCTTTATGGTTTTTAGAAATTGTGCCCCATCACAAAATAAAAATATTTTATAAATATATTTTCTAGTCAAATGTCAGTCATCAAAATATTTGTTAATAATTCATTCTTTCTCCACAAATTTGAAATGCTCTCCACACCCTACTGTACTAAAGTCTATAAAAATGGGTCCCCTCCCACTGTGGGAGCTTTTCTGTCCTCAATAAATCCTGCTTTATCACTTTAAAAAAAAAAAGGGGACTTTATGGACTCTACACTCTATTTCACTGATATTATTTTAGTTAGTTCCTCTGTTAGAAAATTAGTGTTTTCAAATGTAAATTATGTTTCTAGTATCTACATTTTGATATTATTCTTTTCAACATTTTCCTGACTATTCTCAATTCCTTATTCTTCTTGATGAATCTTCTTAATCAATGAGTCAGTCTCTCCCCAACTCTGTGAAACAAAACCAAGTCTAACACTGCAACAACAAAAACCTACTTTGTAATGGCTTCAAATCTAAAATTTAATTTGGACAGATTTGAATTTTAACAAATTGTCTTTCCATTCAGAGATATCATAAGGTTATAACACTGTATTCATTTTAGTCATACACATTTCTTGGGCAATTTAATCCCAGTATTTCATTATTGTTGTTGCTACAGCAAATACTATTCCCCTTTGCAGAACAATTCCTAACTGATTATTACTGATATAAAGTAATGCTATTTCTTTGTATGTGATTTTCTTATATTTAGATAGTTTCCTGAATACTTGTAATAGTTCTAACCATTTTTAAATGGATTCTTTGGATTTTTCTAGGTACACAATCATATTCAGGCTCTAATTTTAAAATTCAGTCTTCAATTCCATTTTGGACTATTTATACAATGATTTCTAAATGCCTATTTCTATAACACCTAGGGTAAAAAAAAAATGGAATTTTATGGCTGGAAGGGACCTTAGAGTGACCTAACCCAAAAGTTACCTAATCAAGTACCTACACCAGGGTAGATAGGTGAGATAAATGGGAGAAGGTGCCCTGGTGTAAGACAATGAGGAATTGTCGAGACCAGGAAGAAATGCAGAGAACAGGCTGTCTAAAGAAGGCAAGTGCCACTCAGTCCAAGCCATGGAGAATTGTAGGCCAAATTTCTATTTTCCAAAAAAGCACCAGATATATAGATTTTTATGTTTAGACTCCTAATTTTAAAAACATGAAACAAAAGTCATACAATTGCTAGCTTTTTATTTTAAACCTGTATCTAATCCAATACTTTCATTTAAGGCAATGTAAGCTCAGAAAAGTTTGCCAGATATTGCAAAAGCAGTCAGGTACAGGGGAGAGCTATATATCTTGTTTAGCTAATTTGTGGGTTAAACCAGCATATTCAGACAGGCTCGGTGGCTCAGCCTGTAATCCCGCGCTTTGGGAGGCTGAGGTGAGTGTATTGCCTGAGCCCGCGGGTTCGAGACCCGCCTGGGCAACTTGGCGAGACCTCATCTCTACAATAAATCAAAAATTAGCCGGGCGTGGTAGCGCACGCCTGTAGCTCCAGCTACTTGGAAGGCTGAGGTGGAAGGATCACCTGAGCCCAGCAGGCGGAGGCTGCGGTGGCCGGGAGCGGCCACTGCACTCCAGTCTGGGTGACAGAGTGAGACTCCAACTCAAAAAAAAAAAAACCAGCATATTTGCTTGGTTTGGTTACAATGAAGGAGTTTAGTCCCTAATGTCAACATATATTTGTGTTCCCTGTTGGTCTCATGTTGGTTTGGATTTGCTATCTCTAAAATATTTGTGGTAAATGAAAAGGGTACCTTTTATTTATTTTATTTTCCCTCAACTTTAATAAAGCATAAATGGACAAAAAAAACTATACATATTTACAGCATACAACATGTTTTGATATATGTATATGTTTTGAAGTGATTTAATAAAGTTAATTAACATACTCATCACCACCTCACATACTTTTTTGCAGAGAGAACATTTAAGATCTACTCTCTTAGCAATTTTCAACCATATAACATATCATTATTAACCATAGTCACCCTGCTGCACAGTAGATTCCCAAAACTTATTCCTCCTGTTTAGCTGAAACTTTGTACTAAGAGTACCTTTAAAATAGCCTTTCTATATTTGAGAAAATTTCCACATTATATTCTCTGTCACCCCAATATGGATATCACAGCAGCTCAATTTCCCAGCCTTCCTTGCAGCTAGAAATATGCTGGACCAAGGCTCCACCAACCAGGGAACCCACATAAGACTTTGTCTCAGAAGGGATTAACAGGAGGAAACCAGCTCAGAATAGGCCAGGTTTGGTGTCTGAGAGGTCCAGCTTTCATAGGTGGCAAAGGACACAACATTGCCAAAAGTGGTGGTAGTTATGGCCGTGGTAAAATCGAGTTCTTGGTAACAAAGCAAGTATCGCAACGAGTCATGGGTGGTGGTGGTGGTAACAGAGGTCATTTTTTCATCAGACAAGTTCTACAGCCCAATTCTGAGCACTGTTCTCTAACCTTTCCAAATATACTGTCAACCACCCAGGATCCTTTTATTAAATTCCTTTTCTGCTTAACTATCCACAGAGAAATTTTCACTTTAAAACTAAGCCCGTACATGCATAATGAGCATTTGTATACCTAACCCTGAATTGTAGCCCACATCTTTAAAATAAAAAATTGAAAAGTAAAAAATAAAGAAATATGAAAGAATTATATTTGCATA
>CAUYQG010096290.1:0-43515 GCA_963574415.1 Tarsius wallacei
GGATTAATGGTAGTCAATATCTGTCTGGGGACAGGGAGACATCCTTTATCAACAAGGATGCCTGAACGAAGCATATTTGTATACCTAACCCTTAACTGTACCCCACAATATCAAAATAAAAAATATTGATTAAAAAAAAAAAGATTAGAGAGTTGAATACCTTAAAATGCTTGAGGGAAATGTCTAGCAGAGGGGGAGGGATTCTTGGCATATAGTTTATAAAAATGCTGACAGTTTCGTTGGTGGCAAGTTGGCTGCCAAAAACCCATTTTTATTTTTCCTTAAAAAAAAAAAAAAGAAAACAAGAATAAAATATCAGATGACTCAAAGAGTCACCCTAGGAAGGAAAAGGATGATTCATATGTTTTGTAGGCTTAATATCATCATTTCTCTCTAATTACATTGATTCCCTTAAGTCTTTCAACCCTTTCTGCAATGGTTTTTACTAATCCTGCCTCAATAGTCAAAGGTCGCTTCTTTTAATTTATATGATCGCCATATTGGATTCACAGAGAACATTATGTTTTATTGCAGTTTGGAGTGTGTGTTAACATTTATGTTTTTCAGAGAGTATTGTTGTGGCAAAATTTTAAAAAGTTGAAAAAACCATAAATATTTTCTAACTTTGTAGTACATAGGAAAGTTATAGTTCAGCATGTATTTACTTTATAATACAGTCACATAAAAATAATCTTACACATTCAGTCCCTCGATGCCTTTTCCTATTTATCATTCCTCATGATTCTTGTTCTCAAGATTCTTGCCATAATTGAATCCCCATTCTCTTCAAAAAACTCTCTACACTTTCCACAGTGACCAAGGTCCTACTGTAATCTCCTATTGGAAAGTCCTCTCTACATTATTATTCTTCCCTGTTTCCACCGAATATTCAAAATCCATTTTAAGTTATCTTACTCTATATGCTCCACTAACATTTTAAGTAGAAAATATTTATTTCTTTCTTGACTATATAGCTCTTATTATGTGTAATGAGTATTTTGGTATTTAATTATATTCTGTCTAACCTTATGTGTAAATTCTGTCTTCCTTATAAGGCATCTGTTTAAATGAGTTTGGGTTGGGTTTTATCACTTGGACCTAAAATGACCTTGCCTAATTTAGACAGTAATAGACTTAAGAAGACTTCACGGTGTATAATGCAAAGTTACTCCTTTTTATTAATTATACCTAGCCAAAATTTAAGTATATCTATTAATTGCCACATTCAGGGGAATACCCAATCAGTAATAATTTATTCACTAAAAAAATACTTACTGAATAACCATTAGGTATCAGGATGAAAATAAAGTTAGTAAAAGTTGACTAATTCTTTTTCTCCACAGAGATAAAATGACAGATATTAAACTAATGAGTATTACACACACACACCCTCATACACACACACACACACACACACACATATATACATATATAAATTCAAATAATAATATTGCCACACAGATTGAGGTAAGTGTCATGATTAAAAGAATAGGATACCACAAGAAACATTAACAGAGGCTGGTTTTATTAAGAGATGTTTGGAGGAACACTTACATCTGGTCTGGTGGACTTGACAGATAATTTTTATTTCCAAATAAAATGTGAACTTCCTGGGTGTTTCATGGGCAAGGTATATACCTCTGAATCTCCAAATTAGCATCAACAATAAAGTCAGGTTCAGTTCCTGTCATTCTATGAGATTCATCTCCCAAAACCTAAAACACTAAGACCTCAACTCTTATATCGAGGATAGATTTGTGTGCTACATAAAGTGTGAGTCAAAAACAGTTTATTAATATGCCAAGCTTCTTTATCTTTCTGCTTACTTTCAGAATTCTGTATTCAAGTATTTCTATCACGGAGATAAACATATAACTTGTAAAACAATGTTAATAAAAAAATCGAAGATGGTAAAAGCAAAATTACCTATAGACAGCATTTTTGATGTTAATACCTTTAAGTGACTTAATAATCAAGATAACATAGTGGAAAATAGGACTGGATCAAAAAATTAGGATACAAGGTGCTAATGTTCTCTCTGCCCATAAGTCACTTCCCTTATCTGGTTTTATCTCATCTATAAAGTTAATTTTTTCTTTCTAAATTCTCTTGTAGCTTAAATATTCTTTGTAAAATTTAATTCACAAAACATTCAGACATATTGAAAGAGAGATGTTCTCTTAATGTTGAGTGAGTATTTGATATTTTGGCAAAGAACAATGATAACTGCAATATAGCTGGGCCAAAGTGGATTAATAGTAAAAAGTTCACTGACTGGTTTCATTTATTATCGTGTGGATTGAGCCAAGAAGAATCCTGCTAGCTTTGCAATACCAAAACGTTTCCATTCTAGGACCTTTAAAACAAAGAGCGTTCCTCTTCTCAAGTGCTTTGAACTTGGCTACACTCAAGGTCAATATGTCTGAAGTCAAATTAAAACTCTGAAATTCTCATAGGCATTTAGTTTCTGTCATTCAAGTAGTACTTCCCTTGGGCTGTTTATGATTCTAGCTTTGTTTACCTTTAGTTGTTTGACAATAACTTCTCTTTGAATTCATGAATATCTGCGTCTGTATATTTAAGTCTTCTGAGATATCACAAAAAAAACTGCCTATGTTTTGTAGGCATTTGATAAATATTTGTTGAATATATGTGGATCTTAAAATGAGTTAATTTAAAAAAAAAAATCAAAGGATGAAATTCAAAAGGGCTGCATGGCAGAAGAGATTTTTATTTTAAAATATTGAAAACATCCTCAAAATGTCAATATTATAAGATGATGGCAGAATAGCTTTAAAACATTGTTGCCACATTCCTTCAATTGAGTTTTTAAGACTCAAATCTCACTGAAAGATTAATTTAAATTTCTAAAATGCATGCATTATCCTACTATGTTATATGTTTTTGTTTTTGTTTTTTTCCTGCCCAAAGTGATAAAATAATACCAGGACCATAAAAATGATGACATAGATGAGCAAGAATTCAGGTACCTTCTTGCTTTAAATATTTTGAATAGCATTTTCCAGTTGTAAAGAGAAATAGGTTTCTGCCTCCCCTTCCCCTACCTCCTCCATGGAATTGTTTACAAGAGTTGCTGGACTCTTTTGAGAAATGTGCATTGCATTTTTTGTTTATCTCATCAGAGTTCCTTATGACAGCTAGGAAAACATGTTGTATCTCTGTAATTGGTGGAGTGTGATGTTTATTAATGGACACAACAAAAAGGTTCTCTGGTTTCATTATGATTATTTATCCAGGCAGAGTTTGTAAACATGATCTGGAAAGTACCTGTTGAGTCCTGTGCATGTTTGGTAAGCATTATCCTGTTCTCCCTATGCTGTTCTTTTGAATATGGGTGCATTTCTTTTACAACATAGTGGTAATATCTGCTCTTCAACACAGGATCTGCCCCTTAGTCCCCAGCCTTGTCAACAGCGAAGGGAATAACTGAGGTGGAAGTGACAAGTAGGGACATGACAATTCACATATGCCCTTCATTCAGACCCAGAGCTCATCTAGCCTTTCTGCTTTTGGAAACTTGCACTGTCTGCTTAGGCTTATTTGCCAGATACCACAAAGAGTTCATGTTCTGTGGCCTCTCCTCAGTTGTCACATACTTTTAGAGAAAAGTTTGCATACTTATCCTCTCTCAAGTGACTCAGGCAGACACTGTTATCAAACATAAACTTTTTCTCTTACATAAATATTTCTTTGCAAATGCTGGGTTAGACAATGGTCAGATTGTGCAGATTTGGTGAGCTGAAAATTAAAGATGTGTCTCTAACCTGTTGTTTTTCTTGTTAATGGCCTAAATTTAGAGTTATCTCTATGAGATTCTAAGACTTACACTACCAGGCTTCTCCCCATTGCCAGATCAAGATTCATGACTTGATGTCAAAGTCAGTAGCAAGTATGTAGGGCTGCAAAAACTGGTTTTCATGTTAGAGAAAAATGGGTTGAACTTCAACTCCGCCATTTACTAATTGTGTGATTTGAAGTCATTTACTTAACATCTCAGTGCCTCATTTTCTCTACCTTTAAACTAAAAATACATCATGAGATTTCATGAGGATTAAATGAGGTAATCAGTGTAAAATGCTTGACATAGTGCCTGGTATTCAGTGAGTATTTAGTAAATAGTTGTTATTGATATGATTGTTGTTGTTCTTGTTGGGGCTCAGAGCATGGTGCCCCAGAACATGGCACTTTGGCAAATGAGACCACAGTGGAAGTAAGAAGGTCACTCTACCATTCTACCTTTCTTCCCTGAAGCATAGTCACTGTGGAATTCTCTGACCTATCTCTCCTGAAGGTAGGTCATTAGGTCCCCATTCCAGAGGAGTCCTGCCCTATATCTGGAGCCCAAGGAGAATCTGAACAAATAGGTCTTGCTGAATTCTCCCCAAGTTATTACCAATAGGTCATACCCACTTTTTGTCCAATTATACTTCTACATAACTGTCCATTCTTCATCAAACCTATGCATAAAAATACAAAGTATATTCCAATCTTTGGGTTTTCATTTTTCAAGGGTCTTATGTTCCTAAAAAATGTGATTAAATGTATTTGTCATTGCTTCTCTCTCCTTAATTTGTCTTTTGTTAAAGGGGTGTCAGGCATGACCCTTGTGATGGGTGGGAAAAAGACATTACTTTTTTCCTTTGCATTCTTATGTAGGACATTTTCAGTGTCTGGTTGCAAAAACTATTTAGAACCATATGCAACCCTTTTCATTTTTCTGCATGTAAGTTCTGAGAATTTCACCCAAATTTAGAATATCTTATATACATATTTGGAACTGGTCTCATTTATCTTCTGTACTTGAGAAGCACCTGTAGATTTTATACATTGTTTTTCATTTTTCTTTGGGGTTCTAGTTGAATAGGCATTATTAAAGAGTTTTCCAAAAGAATAAATAAAATAGAGAGGCTAAAATTATTAATTCTAGATTCTCTAGTGTGAAATTTTGAAACTGATCGAACATGTGCAGATGCACAAAATCTTATAATCAATTGGTAGCGTTTTGAATAACGTCTCTTCTTTGTACCCCCTTACTTTCATCTTCTCTGAACACATTTAATACCAGATGGCTTTAGGATGTTTTTAGGCTATTGAACAGACTGAACTGCATTCTGTTCCTGGAGGGTTGTTATCCACATGTAGGTGGTTCATGAAACAGAACAGTGGAGTAATACATTGTGGTAAAACAATTTCATATTCAAGGCAAGAAACATGTCTTAATTTATTTGCATTCATTAAATTAACATTCTTCTATGTAGACACATTTCAGTGGAAAGACTGGGCTATAGAGCTTACAAATGTGTTTCTTTCTATGCATACCCAGACTTCTCTAGAAATGCTTCCATTATGATTAAATGAGAGAAAGAATAATTAGCAATACTTGCATTTATTGCAGGCATTTCATAGAGACTATGGCATATCCTTCTAAGCAGAAAGCTTAAACATATTACATACATCAAGTTGACTTGACTATACTCACTAAGTTAAAGGAAAAAAAGCAATTATTTGAAAGTCACAACTCCATGTAAAATATTGCTTCAAGAAGTTCTTTGGCTTTGAAGTGGAGTCTAAACCTTTGCATCTGTATGAGGTCATATTTTTCAGACTGAATTTTAAAATATATTTAATATATGTATGTACACATGTCAAGGCAGAGGGACGTTTTGTATATGAATTTAATTAAGCAATGGGCCACTTTGGGACTTGTTTTATAGAGCCATTCGTTTCATGTGAGTTCAACTGCCCAAGCTACCGTGCAATAATGGTCTCATAAAATTATTCTCTGGAGGGTCTTATTTCTACCATAATGTGCTTTTACTCAAAATTTAGTTCAATAGCAACATTTTTCCTTGTATATCAACAGTATACAAGGGATAACTGTTGGAAAATCTAGTGGTTAAAGAGCTCCTGGCTTTTTCATTTACTATTGGGAACTGTTCATTCAAAAAAGGAAAAAATGAGAAAAGAAAAGAAAAAAATTACATATTATATTAGTAATAATCTTTGGATCTGCTATGTGTATCTACATATCATTTGAAATACTTTTATTTAAATCGCTTGTAGATATTTTTGCCCTCAGCACACCCATCTCCTATGTGTACTTGATCCCAGCTTAACCTTCTTAGAAACAATGCATCATTGACAGCAATATTTTCTGGTGTATGCCATTAGATAGGTTCTTCACTGTGACCACAATAATTAATTGAGACTTAATTCCAGTTTCTAGTAAGCTTCCAATATGGTAAAAGACCATATTTGTCAGTAAAGATTTGTAAAGTATGTGTAATTTGCAGTAGTATGTACTGGATATATTTTCAAGCTATGAAATGCAAGAAATGTATCTTTTTTCATTTTTCTACAACTAAACATAGTTTCTATGTTGAATAAGACTCCCTTGGATCCAGACAAGAGTAGCCCTTGCCTAAAGCCTCATACTTCAGCAGATTTCTAATATCTTAAATACATGTGTATACTAATTTAAAAACAATATGTGAGTTTTCCTATCAGATAGAATTTAGCACTCAATACTTGTATTCGTGTAATCCTAAGCATTTCTTCTGTCTAATATCATATCCATCATAGGGTAATATTTTTCTTCGCCTCTTGCAAAAGGCAACTCTGTCCAGATTCTGTGAAGGTTGTAGGTTACACCACCGTGACACTGGAAATGAAGGCAATGCTTCAGAGTGAGAGAAGCATCAGAACAGGGAAAGGGCTTAGTCAGAGAAAAGATAGATGAAATGATCTGACAAACGCATCTTCTTAAATGGCATAAACAGAAAAGCTTCTTTAAAAATATAGTACCATTTCCCAGGAGTGCTGAGCATTTATTTTCTGTTACTTTTCCTGCTCCAAACTGTGTTTCCAAAGGTACTCACAAATAGCAGATATTCACAATATGTAGCAGAGCTTGAAATATTTTGCAATATTAAATAATCCGTATTTCTCTTAAACTTGTATTTACCAAAGTTTAGATAGAACTTGTGTGAAGCATGATACAGATGCTTTGCTTTGGCAAATAGACAGACATTAAATGCAAAGTTGTGATGAACCATATTTTAATAAAAATGTTTAATAAGAATTTTTTTTTTTGAGTTGGAATCTCACTCTTGTTGCCGAGGCTGGAGTGCAATAATAGCATGCTCATGGCCACCGCAGCCTCGACCTGCTGGGCTCAGGCAATCCTTCCGCCTCAACCTCCCAAGTAGCTGGAACTACAGATGCACTAAGATTAACTAAACATTTCAGAAATTTAAAAATTCAGATTTGTTTAAATATATGTTTTAAAACTGATATTCCTAATAATTTTAATAGTTTTGAATGAAATGATTTTTGTGATAACAAGTATGAAAGTAATTATTTTTCATATTCCAATAGAACATGACTGAAATTATACTCAGATTTTGTGTACTTTGAGTTCAATTACAATTTGTTTTTAATCATTTAAATCACTGAGAATAAGTACAAGTTGGGATTGTGATAGAATAGAAAATATAAAATAGAGTTTAAAAAATTCTAAAAGCAGAAAATAAAAAGTGTACTTTTAAAAAATCTTCAAACTGGTGATCTGCTTAAATTTTTTAAAACCTGGAAATAATAAAGTAAGCCAATGATCACCCATGATAATTCCTGTAACATTCACTAACAGATCAAAGAGACAGTGGGACTCAAAGAAGTGCCTTTGAGTGACCATGGACAGTTTACTTAAATTTGCTGTGACTCAGTTTTTCCTGTGTAAAGTGAAGATAAAAAATTGCCTATCTCCTAGGGTTGTTGAAAGTATTACATTAAGTTAACATATATAAAGCTCTTAGACTAGTACTTGACGCACAATGAATGCTCTAAAAGTTTTAGCAATATTTTGGGAAGAGTGGATACACTGTGTAGAGTTATAGGCACCAGAGAAGTGAAAACAAAAATATGTAAGAAGCTTCATACTTACTTGTGTTTGTGTCTCTTATCTGGCTATATTTTGGCTACGTGTATTGGAAAGAACTAATGGAATAGGAAAGGTCAGCAGTACTGAAAAAAAAAAAGAATAATGATTGGAGTGAGAGCCTGGAGGAAGTAAGGAAGGATAGCATGCCAAGCATATATGAAAGAAATACCTTGGAAAGGGTAGCAATGCTCCTTCCTCTGACCTGGGAATGAAGGTGGTGTGATGGTATGGAAGCAGGTGCATTTACAAATGAAGTACTTCACTCCTCTCCGTAATGTGAGGCTAAAATTGAGTCAGGTAGAGGTCAGCCTATGTCCTAATGAGAGGAGATAAACAGAAAGGGAGCTTCTCATAACCATCTGAAAGGATTGATGTGTGATGTCTAAGGCATGTAGCACCATTAATCCATATAATTGTCATATTTTACACAATTGGGTCTTCAGAAGTCTGGCTGGAGAAGGAGATTATTCAGTGTTTTGATTTATTGAAGTTATTATCTTTCGGGATGTTGAACTAGGAGCATAGAGAGATAAAGGAATTGAAGGTGCTGGAAAGAGGGTCGTTAAATTGGTACAAATGGATTTAGGATGGACAGGAGTGGAGACAAGGTTGGAAACAAGGTGGTGGGTAAGGTTTAAAAAAAAAGTCAAGGGGCTCAAGATATTTTGAGGTCAAAGAACAAGTGCCGTAGGAGTGAGGGAAATAATCAACTTTCCAGAATGGGGGATGCTGAGGTATGATTTTAGAGGGGGCAGCTTCAACCCTGTCACTGCAGCAATTCTCACACAGGCTCTTTCCAGACTACTTAGAGAAAAACTGTGCAGAGGAGTTAGTGTGTCAGATAGGAATCTCGTCTCTCCCAAATGAAACAAAGCCAAATCTGTGATCAGTTCTTTATTCATTGTATCTATTAATGCTACAAAATGGAAAACTAGAAGGTTACATCTAATGTAAGTTTAAGGAAACCTGATATGGAAGTTACATTGCCAATGCTACTTGCTCATAGACTCTCATGTCAGCAATAGCAAAAGACTAGAGGGCCCAAATTAACTAATGGTGGGGTTGTTCTTAACTTGGTTTGAGTTGCCCCCCTAGAAACCAGGTGAAATGCTTTCCACCTGATGATGTACACTTCATTTGCAAGTAGGCACTTTTATAAGAGAGGAACAACTGAAGGCAGAGCTCGAGGCCATGGATTCTGAAAACAGACTGCCTTGCTCACAGAATTCTCTGTGCCTGTTTATGGAACAAAGATGAATAATTTATGAAACAAAGATAAATAATAATACCCACCTTGTAGTGTTGTGGTAAGGATTAAATGAGTTAGTATTTGCAAAGGACAATGTCAGTAACATGGTGAGACTATGTAAATAAAAATCTCAGGCAAAGAGTTTTAATAAAAAAGAAACATCAGCAAATATTAGTAGTGGACATACTAGAGCAAATAAAGTCCCTACACAGTTTTCTAGTCTCTCAAAGTCCATGATTCACACAGTTCTTAACTGCCCCAAAGATTATGACTCAAAGTTATATCAAGTTATTAGGGGATAATTTTCTAAGCCCAGAACCCTGAAGCTCATAAAGCTGTCCTCTGTGCACAAATCTATCTTAACTGCCACCCTCTGGCCATTTGCTCCACAGTGTGCCCAGTGTTTGCTTGGTCAACACCATCTGATAAAAATTGCTCAGCTTGCTGGGCCTCACTGTGCATTCTTTAATTTTTTTTAATTTAAAAAAGTGGGGTACAATTAAAGGTTACATACATACATGGTTATCGTATAGGTAAAGTGTGGGCATTCTGCTGACCTCTTGGTACACTGGCTTAATAAGTACTTCCTTGACTCCATATCCCTCCAGCTACTGGAAGGCATCATCATCCCTCATTGCTCAATCATTCCTTAAGTCATTGCAATTTTGCTCCCTTTCCCATCATGCCACTGCATCTTTTCTTGTCATACTAATATTGTCACATTAAATTTTAATCCATTTCTTATCCAGTTTCTCAGCAGAATTAGCATAATAAATCATTTCCTTTTTATCAAAAACACTAGCTCTTTTTAATCTTCATTACACTTGTCTGGTTTTCATTCTCTGTTTTCAACCTCATTTTCAATCTCTGTTATTGGAATTCTCTTCCATCCAAACCCTAAATATCCATGAAGCTCAAAGTCTTCTCTTGTGCCTTTCCTTCATATTCATCCTTTCTAAGAGACATATTTATTATCATGACTTTAAATGCTTTATATTCATAGTTTACACATTTATTTCTCCAGCCCAAACTACTTTTTTGAAAACCAGACAGTTTGCATCTCACAGAATGTGACTCTAGGAGTAGAGAGAAATTACTTGACATATAAATGTAAATATAAAATATAAAATGTACAGAAGACCAAAATTAGAATGTGAAAGATAGGGAAGGTTAAGTCAAAGAATGGGTAGAGAAACAAATAGCCTTTTTATGCAGAAGCAATTATCTATATTATTTGGGATAAGTAATAAGGGTATAGGTAGATTATTTAGTTATATACTTGAACAAATAGAGGAACTAATAATATCACCATTTTAAAGAAAGAGAAAGCTGAGAAGTAATATGTATTGGTATAAATGTTATGTCCTAAAATAGCTCAGTAGGAATGAATAAGATCAAAATTAATATTTATTAATAAATATGAATAACAGGAAAAACCAAAACCATAACCATAAAAATTGTATTTTCTGAGGAGCAAAAGTAAACTTAGGGTGGACAAGGAAAGAAGAGAGCAAACCCTTTAAATCCTAAGCTTATTTATACAATTTGATTTTTAGCCATGTATGTACATGCATTTAGTACAAATAAATTTTAATTTTAAAACTAAAACCAAAAGTAAAAATCCTCCATGGGCTTTTATTGATAGACTGCTTTTGATGTGAGTTTTGTTTAGGTATCTCAATTTGAAATTCTTATACTGAGCTTGTGTATTTGCATAACATGCACATGCTATTTGATTTTTCTGGTTCTTACTTTCTCATGCTTTATATATATAAATGTAGTTCTTTCTCTGGAAATTGTTGGAAGGTTTTGATATGCTTGTGTGAATGGTATAAAAGATATGCAAATAACATACCTTCCTGTTCTTGTTCCTCATTCCTTTGAATTGTGAAGCTCATCATCTGTGGCTCCCTTTTATGTATGGATTTATTATTGAAAACACCAAAAGATTTCCTTTCACACAGCATATCATGTGTTCTTCCTGGGAAATGCTAAACAAATGTAGTGGTGTAATATACATTTTAGATTAGATTCAGATTATAAATAGCACACTATTAGATTTTGCATACAGTTATGCAGAATTGTTCTTTGTTCAGAATGGCTGCTGAGAATGCATTTGAAGCGATTAAAAAAAATCTTCTGCAAATGTGGCCTGCGGTGGTGGTTATTAGGCTTGCTAGTTTTAGTCTAGCCAAGATGTCATTGTGAAAAAGAGACGACTTCAGGAGGGAATGATTCTCAGGGTTACTCTTCTATGCTAACCCTTCTTTCCACCATTTTTTATGTTACCTTCAGGTTGGAGCAATTTCACCTTGAGTCATGAGAAAGCAATAATTTCAATCTTCCCCCACTCCCCAAGCCTCTAGCAGAAGACTACGAGTTTTTCTTTTCTGCTTTTGTACTTTGGATTCCTGTCTATCAGAGATTTGTGAGAGCAGATTTGAAATAATTTGTTTTCTGTACTTCTAGCGCTGGTACTAGTTGTGCAGATATACCCTTTAAAATGTCATCAAATTATCCTAGTGTTATATATGATTAAAATATAATTTGGTTACCATTGCCCTAATCAGGGAATGAGTTTTGATTATGTTTTATTAAGCAGGTTAGATGGCTGGGCACTTCCTTTAACCAAAATTAAAATAGGTATGTCTGATTTTATTAATAAATACACTCTAAAAATAAGAACTCCAAATGAGAAATGCACAGATCCTTAAACACAGCCCTCACAAATGAATGCAAACAGTTCTCTTCTGTGGTCTCATCTGTTTTATTTGTCCTCATTGTAGTCCCTCTCTGAATTTACCTGGAATCCTTAGCTTGAAGTATTTGAATACATTGCTTAATGTTTATTCTTTTTAAAGGTGTAAGAAAAGACGCAAGGCTAACGTCTCAAAGAAGCATCAATTTTGAGATCTAATCTTTGTGCACTCATGAGTTTTCTATGACCTTAGTTCTTCTCACATATTCTAATTACATAGGAAAGTTGTTAATGGCCACTATTTGCTAATGAGTTTAGGTATGAAATTTTTCTTTTGTCTTAGTCAGGCTGTGTTGCTGCGTAACAAAATATCATAGACTGGATTGCTTAAGAAGAGACATTTATTTCTCACTATTCTGGAAGCTAGAAATTCCTAGATCAAGGTGCTGATAGATTCAGTTCCTGGTGAGATTCTCCTTCCTAGTTTGGAGACAACTACCTTGACTCTTATGCCCTCACATAGCAGAAGGAGAGGAAGCTGTAGAGGAAGAGAGAGAGATGGGGGGCGGGAGAGCGCCAACTTTTCAATCAAAATGGGGTCTCTACCCTCATGACCTCATCTAAGACTAATTACCTCCCAAAGGCCTTATCTCAAATGCCATCACATTAGGGATTAGGGCTTCAACACACGAATTTTAGGGAAGGACCAAAAAATCCATACATTCTGCGGCTGATCTCCCAAATTTCATGTATATCTTGCATGCAAAATTTATTAATCACATCCCAACAGCTCTGACATTCTTAATTCATTCCAGAATTTAATCTAAGGTCTCATTTAAATATCATCTAAATCAGATATAGGTGAGACTTGAGATACAATTCACCCTGAGGCAAAATTTCTCTCCAGCTGTGAACCTGATAAAGCAGATAAGTTATGTGCTTCCAAAATACAATGACACAGGACAGATATTTTCACTCCAAAGGAGAGAAATAGGAAGGAAGGAAGGGGTAAAAGATCCCAAACAAGTTCAAAAGCTAGCAGGGCAAGTACCATTAAATGCCCAAGAATGCTTTTTGGTTTAATGATCTGCCCTTCAGACCCACTGGAACAGCAGTGTCAGCCCACAGCTCAGCAGAGTTCTTTGGTTTAGTGGAGTGCTATTCATGTGGCTCTCTGAGATGACCTCATCCAGGTAGCTTTGCTGTGTGACAATCCTATCCTTTGACATAAAGTGGAGGCAGTCTTTTTCCTTGGACCCATACACTCTGAGCCTGTGGTAGAAAGAGCAGTTCTGATAATCTCTGAGTCACTTCTGGGTTCCTTCTTCTCTTTTATTGAAGAATAACGCATGCTCCCAGACTGTCTTTATTCTGCCCCATTTTCTCTTTTTATTTTATTTTTTTGACACATAACTGTATGTATTTATGTATCGATACAGTGTGATATTTCAATACATGTATACAATGTATAATTATCAAATCAGGGTTATTAGCATACTTATCACCTCAAACATTTATCAATTGTTTGTTATTTATAGTCATCCTTTAGTGCCCTGGAACACTAGAACTTATTCCTCCTACTTCTCTATTTTGTAAATGCCAAGTGATAGGGTTTCTGATTACATAATCTCATTTCTCTTCCTGGCTTCTGTTGTGAGATAGCTAATTAGGTTCTTGGTTCATACCCACACTAATCTTCCTATCAAATAGCCGGTTAGCCATAACCTTGCTTTTTCCTTGCTAACATATTTTCTCAGTTTTTGCAATTCAAACAGACTGAAAATTTTATAAGTCTTAAGCTCTGGTTCTTCTGTACCTAAAAATTCCTTCTTTAATTCTTTTTGCATATTACTAAAATCAGCCAGGAGTAACATACCATTTCTTCAGCATTTTGCTTCGAAATCTCAGCTGAATATCCTATTTTCATCACTTACAAGTTCTACCCTCCACAGAAAACTGGGATGCAGTTCAGCCAAGGTTTTTTTTTTCTTTCTTTTTTCTGTTTTATAACAAGGATCACCTTTCCTACAGTCTCCAATAATATTTTCCTCATTTTCATATGAGTCCACTTTCCCAAAATTGCCTTTAATATTTTTATTTCTATCATGCAGTTCAAAACTCTTTCAGTCTCTATCTATTATGCAGTTCCAAAGCTATTTTCACACGTCTGGGTATTTGTTATAACAGCATTTTATTTCTCAGTATCAAAATCTGTATTAGTTTGGGTTCTCCAGGGAAACAAAAGCAATATATATTGGAGAAAGAGATAGAGATAAGAGAGACTATTGGTATAGGGGAAGAGAAAGATATTACAGGGAATTGACTCCCATGATTATGGAGACTGAGTAGTCCTATACCTTCAGTTTGCAAGTTGGAGACCCTGGAGAGCTGGGGGTATATTTCCAATCCAAGTCTGAAGGCCCAAAACCATGAGTCCTAGTGGTATAGTTCTAGTCTGAGTCTCAAGTCCCGAGAACCATGAGAGCCAATGATGTGAGTCCAAGTCCAAGGGCAGAAAACCAATATCCCAGTTAAACAATCAAGCAAAGAGAAAAGAGAGCGAATTCTCCTTTCCTTTGCTTTTTTGTTTTATTTAGGCCCTCAAAAAATTAGGTGACACCCACTCACATTAGGTACTTACTTGGTCTACTGATTAAAATGCTAATCTCATCTACAAACACCTTTACAGAAATATGCAGTAACATTTAAACATGGTTCAGTCAAGTTGACATGTAAAATTAACCATCACACCTTTGTATTTTATTAGATCAATAATTCCTAATTCCACTGACAATGTGGTTCTTTTCTTGTTGAGTTTCTAAACTTCAGAACTATTTCTGCTTCCAATTACTTTCCACCAGATAGACCTTGATAGAAGAGAAAAAATTGTAAAGTTAGCCATACAAGCCTCTATACCAACTTGGATTATATGCTTCTGTGAAATATTACGCCTAGTTTGGAAAAGTTGATAATATATTAATGGCTATAGAAAACCATGAATGCTTTAAGAGCTTTGTAAAAATATCAACTTAATAATGACTATTAAGCTTTTCTGGAACTATTTTAGGATAGTTGTAACATTCATTACCCTTCCTTTGAAAATATAAAACACTAAAATAACAGCATAATGGTTTTCCAAAGATTTATTTCCAAGAGTCAATAGGGAGGGCTCTTTGTTCTTTGAGCATGTTTGAAAATGTCCTCTAATAGAATCTAAATGTATGCCCATATTAAAATGTCACACAAAGGAAGAAAATCTATTTCTTACTAAAGCAAGAGTGATAATTAAATTACTACATTTATATGTCCCATCAAATAAAAGAGACTGCTGTTTGAGTATACATTTATATTTCGAGTAACTTTTTCCCCCAAATCTTGAAATGTGTGATGAAAAAGTTAATAGTTCACCATTTTAATAATTAATTTTGCTAAAGTAATTACAATAAGGGTATAATTAATATTACTAATATGTTAGTTTAGAGAAAAAAACTTAAAAATAGACCTTTCAAAACAAAATAAAACAAAAACAAAAATAATGTGTGTGTTGTAGGCATGAAAAATTTGGATTGTTTTAGATTTTCCAGAAAAATAAAAGACATTTAGGAATGATTATCATGCAAACACTATATATTTTGCAATTTGGTTATTTTAATTTTATTATGCTAACTTTTTAAAGGAAAGTAATTCTTTGTGTCCACTTCTTCCTCTCTGTCCTTGGTGTTTTACCGTAAAGGCATTCAGCAACTACTCCTATGTGGAAGGAAAAATACCTGATTTGGCAAGTGTGTACTTTATGAAATGTGATATGGCATCAATCATCATTAACCCAAATATCCCCATCACATGCAGGGCCTGACCCCATCACATCTGGTTTCCTGTTTGAAAATCCTTCATTTTGTGGCGGTTTTGCTGATAACAATGCTCAGAATGATCTCTAGGCAATGGAAACAGACAGAAGATGAATTATCTGTCACTCAGGAGGATGCCCTGACCATGGAAACAATCAAGTACAACTGTCTATTATTATTTTTTCCCCTTGGCTTTCTTTATTTCTTGGATTAGTTTCTAGCTCAGCATCTGCTTTAAAAGTCTATTGAAAATCTCAAGAGAAAATATGAAGTAGGGAATTCCTAGTGAAATTGTTCTTGGTTGATAGCAAATGCAAGCATTCTCCCTTTATTGCTCAACGAATATTTTGAAACATAATGTCTTAATTTTTCCAAAGGGACACTTAAAAATGCACACATACCATATATGAGTGTCTTAAGCAAAAGATAACTTTGTGGTTAGAAATTATTTGGTTTTATTCTTCAGAAAAGTCTTGGGTAATTAGTGTTGTGATATCAGTAACTGAAGATGGCTACATATAAGATGCAACAAATTTTATCACTCATAATAGACTAAAAGTGTTATTTACTTATGAAGCACTGATTCTAGGCTATGGTACAAAGAAACTGTAAGAGTTGAACACCATTTTCTCTTCATCAAGACCAGACGAAGCAGCAGCACAGTACGCAGGAAACAGAAAATCACATCTCCCTTTTTTGCCAATTCAAGATGAAGAGGACTTTGAAGGAGAAAGAGTGGGTGACAGGTAAGAAGATTAAATCAGCAGATGATTGGTCAACTCTATCTAAGCATGAGTTAAGAGGACCCTTTAAAAATTTAATCGATAGGTAAGGAGTCAAATGGTTGCAGAAATGCCAAGAAATTTTGAGGTATCAGGAGAATTGTAGAAAGAACATTTCTTAAAGAAAGATTTTTGTCTAGATTAGGGTCACAAACTCAATTGGTAATAGGGATCAGGTGGTAATACAATTTAAGGGGGGGGCATGGACAAGCTATGTGTGCATCTTATAAATGCATCGGTAGAATTGTAGTTACATATAACCATATGAGTGAATCTCACAGACGGGGTGTTAAGCAAAAGAAGTCAGACATACAAGAATACATGTCATATGTTTCAATTTTCATAAAGTTCAAACAGACAAAACAAGTCGATTACAGTAAAATTAGGATAACCTTTCCCTTGTGGGAATAGTGAACAGAAGGAGGCAAAAAAATAAAGGGGCTTCTGAGTTGCTGATAATGTTCTGTTTCTTGATCTGGGAACTGGTTACATATATAGATTTAATTTATGAATGCTCATTGAACTATATACTTATGATTTATGTCCTTTACTGTATGTATGTTGTATTTCAATAGAGAGTCTTTAAAAATATCTCAACAGTCTTAAAATCCACAAAAATATTTGTCACACATTTCTTTTTTCAACTTGTAGCCTAAAGATCCTGCTTTCTTATTCCAGCTTTTGATGGAGTGACATGACTATAGACAATAGTTTCTTTGCTGCAAGAAAAATAATTGGATATAGATGATGGTAAATGGTGAGTGGTACTGAGTCTCAGCATCAGAGTAATCATAAGAGCAGTGAGGACTGTGGGCATTGAAGAGTTCATGAATCTCTACCAACAGCATCTGTTTTTACATTTTGGCAGCATGGTGCCACGTGGGTACGTGTGCTGAGGGCTAACAGGTTTTCTAATTCTTTTAAGTGAAGCCAGGGATCTGATTTTATTGAAAACTTTAACTTTTCTATGTTGGGGCAATCTCTTTCAGCACCGTGAACTAGAGGAAGCCTATCCTCAGGTTAAATTTGGCCTACAGTTTGATCCCTTGTGTAGAAAGCTGGGTTGATTTCTGGAAACTTCCAGGCTATCTCTGAACAGGTGTTAAAATAATTTAAGAATGAAAAGAAAGGAATGTACAGATAAATAGAGGAAGGAAAGAATACACAAATGCTTTTTATTTAATTGAATTTTGTATGTGATATATGCCAGTTGTAATAAGTTTGTTCATTTTAACTCTGGGAGTTTAGAAAATGAAATGAGACTTACATTTTCTAACCTCTCAAATGGGAGAAATGGTAGTCTATGGCTCCCTTCATATTCCACATATTTATTGGTTGCTTACAGAGTGCCAGGAACTGTGCTAAGAACTCAGGATGCATGCTCTTATTTTAACATTAGATATGGTGATTGCAACAATTTACAGGTGAGGCAACTGAAGTTTGCCTAAAATTATCATGCAAGTGATAATTAGGATTGAAACCAGGTGTATTTGAGCTCGAATCTTGAACTCTTAACAACTAATCATCAATCTGATCAATGTATCTTGAAGCATGTAAACCAAGAATTTTAACCCTATTTCATAGATGAGGAAACTGAGGCACAGATACTTTAAATAACTTGAGAGAACTCACGTTGCTATTCAGTATGGAGATTAATACGGGCCTTGTTTTCTTGTTCTCATACTCTTTCCTGTGTACCCTGAAGGTCAACCAGGGAGTTCATTTTATCTTAGCAGAATTCTCTAACAGTGGATTTTTTCCTGTTACAGAGCAGTTTAATTATCCTTTATTTGGATATAATCTAAATATAATCAACATAATCTTGGATGATATGATAAATGTATCCCAAACAAGTGCACTGATATCTGATATGCATAATGAATTAATGTTCTTGATGCTTAGGATAACAACTAATGGTGCATCTCCTCTCAGTTAGTGAATTAGAAAACCAGGCATTCATCCAAATATGCAGATGTTTAGCCTTGTGTAGTCAAAACCTCCAAATGACTGACACAATTTTCACTTTGAGTTACATTCTTTGGTTCCAGACAGTGGCAGAACATCAGGCAAATAAATGCATGACTTTAAGAAGAATTCTTTCGATCCTGACCAATAGCAGCTCCAATTGACTGGGAAAACTTATTTATGATTTTATTTAGTAATCATATATTGTGCTTATGTAAATTTTAATTAGTCCTTTTGACTTTGCTAGTTTTCTTCTACTTTGATGATTAAGGCTTACATTTTCTTTTCTAGATGGTGTTTAAGTGATCTCAATAATCAAAACAAAACATCATAGTTTTGCCTTTCCCCCTTTTCCTATTCAATCTGGTCAGGAAATGTTAATGTAACATTTGGAGTCAGAGAGTTGTAGAATTGTCTCTTGAAATAGGCTGGAGTCTATCAAGCATTTTATTTGTAGTCTTGCTTCCTAAATGTTTACAGTAAAAAGAGAGAGACAGCTTTATTGTATTTTTGCTAAATTTATTAGGCTTTCTATTCAGTCTGTTAATTGCCCCCTCCTGTTGTGTGTTTCTAATGAAAAGAATCCATTTTTAACCAGCACCCTCCATTGTGGCACTGACGTTACCATGGAAATGAAATAGCTTGTTCTGAAATTGTGTGTTGTACATATTCACAGCACATTAGGTAACACCTGGGCATTAAAATCTTGCAATACAATAGGTTTTTATTTTTAAAGAACACCAGCAATACCATTTTCCTTTCACATCAGTTTTTTGCCATCATGGTGGATGAGCATGCAAACAATAATTAGTAACACAAGTCTTAAATTGTTGGCAGCTAAATGAGATTTTTAAAATTAAAAATACATATATATGCATATATATGTGTGTGTGCATTATACATATATGTATATATAAGTAGAAAACTAGAATCTTTGACATGAAAATAGCAAAATTTATCAGTTTATTTTGTTAAATCATAAATGTATATTTTTCTCAATGTCACAAACACATATGTATAGTTATATTTCTATTCCATATGTGTTCATGCCTATTAGGTTGCAATACTAGTTGGGAATACAAAGATGAATAAAATATCTTTCCTGACTTCAAGGTGCTCATATTCTAGAATATCAAATTATATAACTTGAGTAAAATGTATAGCAAATATCCTCCAACTGGGGTAAGACCAGGAGCTAGAAAGTAATATCACATTTATAACCCCCTTGAAGGTATAAAGATGAAACATCAATTATCATCTTTTCCTTCTTTAATGTAATTTTTTAGACACTTTCATGCCATGGCCTTGGATGGGTATATCATGGAGGATCAGAAGAGCCATAATGCTTGACATCTACACATTTATGCTTAACTCTTCCAGATACTTAGAAATACATTTATGACTTTTCTCTATCTTTGTATAACATACTGCATATCAATTCCAAACAATTACTTAATCAATCAAATTAAGACTCACTTCCCATACTATGGCGGGCTTTATTAATCAGTACTTTTCTGAGATGGTCTGATTCTCAGATAGAACTCTCACTTTTTAACATCAAAATGTATACATGTCTTTAACCTTTTCTTTTTAAAATTTATGATGCCCTCCTTCAGAAGCAGAAATAACTTCTCAATTCAAGGCTAATATTCTATGCCCATGGTCTTGACTCTATTAATCTCTGACCCATTTTAGGTGCAGTGCCTCATTTGGCCATGGTAAGATGGCTTCTCATATCGTCGCAGCATCACATGCAAAAGAATTTAACCCAGTCCCAGGGAAGTCCTTCTGTCTCTGGTGACACTAGATCACAGCATTGCTAAAGACCAGAGTAGGATTTTAGGCCACCCCCTCTAATCCACATGGTTTTGATGAGACTAACTTCTTATTCCCATCATTGGTCCCGCTATTTCAGTTCTTAGCATTTATACAGTGTTCAAGAGACCAGTTCCAAGAAGACCACTACAAATCAAGTTGATTCCCTACATTTCCCCCCAAAACATCAGGATTGATTTTTTATCATGTCTTACCATGGTCAGAACTCAACTCCAAGCCTCCTAGGACATCCCCAATTCTACTCTTTGACCATCAAATACTGCTGGCCCAACATTTCATCATACCTCACCTTATTCTGAGCTGATGACTCTTTTATTATAGTTTTGGGAAAATAGAAGCAATTAGAAAACAAATGCCTCATCTTTTCACCTAACATCTTTTCATGCTAACAGTCAACTCCATCATCTGAAAGCATATTTGTTACTTATCTACTTTTTACTTTTCACCATGGATGAACTCTATTTATATTTATGCATTGGATTCCAGTCCTAATTACTCAATGAAATTTTACTGCATCCCCCTCCTTTCTCTTTTTAAGCACTATTGCTGCATAATGAATCATCCTAAAACTTATCCTAAAATTGGCATTTTATTTTCTCTTAAAGGTCCTGTGGATCAGGTGTTCAGGAACTGATCAGCTCAGGGGTTCTGGCCCAGGATACCCCATAGGATGTAGCCAGATCATAGCTGAAGCTACAACCAGTGGAGTAAGGGATCGGGAGCCGAGGGCGAATGACTTGGTATTTCTTTCACTTGAGAGAGTCTCAGAACCTCCCTGTAGTATATCTGCATGGGTTACTTGGAACTTCCCTTAGCACGGTAGCTTCAGGGCAGCCAGCATGCTTACAAAGCAGTTAAAGGCTTCAGTGGGAGTGTGCCAATGATCTAGAGTAAGTTCCTTTGCCTTTTCTATCCTAACCTCATACCAGCAAGATGCTTCACAGAGTATCCATTCTGCTGATTCTTTGGATTATAAGTCAGTCACAAACTGCACAGATTTGTGGGGAAGGAACATCAACCACACGTGAGGAGAAAAGTGTCAAGATATTATAGGAAAGCATGTAGGACAGGAAATATTATTCCAAGCATTTTAGGAAAATAAAATCAGCCTCATAGGTTAATGAATATTTTCCCTGCTGCTGAAACGTTTCCATCTGCATCCAAATGTACTGCAAAAACGATCAAAAAAGAAGAAAATTCTCCCTGTGCCCCCTGCCTTTATCACCTTTTTTCTACTTCCTTTCTTTCTCCCTTTACTTTAGATTCAGGGGGGTACAAGTAGATGTTTGTAACGTGGACATATTGTGGATGGTGGGAATTGGGCTTCAGGGGGCCCATTCCCCAGATAGTGGACATAGCACTCAAAAGGTAACTTCTAAACCCTTAACTCCTTCCTCCCTTTTTCGTATCCCTAGTGTCTATTATTTCCATTTGTTTTGTCATTTAGCTCCCACATATAAGTGAGAACATGTGGTGTTTGGTTTTCTGTGTTTTATTGAGTTTTTTTTCAAAAGCATTTTCCATCTTCTTGTTCTATTTGTTTCTTCCCTTGTGTCAGATTTTATCTCTATCCTCCACTAAAATACCCTTGACAAGGTCGTGCATTTTTGTTTTAATTTTTAATATTTTATTTTATTTCAGAGTTGTGGGGTACAAGTGAGGATTTACTGCATAAATAAGATGCATGCAGGTGAAGTTTGGGCTTGTAGCTGGCCCTCTCTCCCACTTATAGTGGACCTGATATCCAGTGTGTTGCCACCTTCCTTCCCTCACTCCCTCCCTCCCTCTCTCCCTCCCTCTTTTCTCCTCTTTCCCTCCTTCCCTTAGCAGTGTTCAGCATCTGCTAATCCTGCCCTTGTGCTCAAGGTCCTTCATTTTTTTTTTTTTTTTTGAGTTGGAGTCTCCCTCTGTCACCCAGACTGGAGTGCAGTGGCCGCTCCCGGCCACGGCAGCCTTGACGTGCAGCCTCGACCTGCTGGGCTCCGGCGATCCTTCTGCCTCAGCCTTCCAAGTAGCTGGAATTACAGGCGCGCGCTACCATGCCCGGCTATTTTATTTATTTATTTATTGTAGAGATGAGGTCTTGCCTGCCCAGGCGGGTCTCGAACCCGCGGGCTCAGGCAATCCACTCACCTCAGCCTCCCAAAGCGCGGGATTACAGGCTTAGCCACTGAGCCCGGCTAGGTCCTTCATTTTTAAGTCCAATGATTAATTCTCGTTTCTCATTTTACTTCATGACTTGACAGTATTAACTACAACTGATTTCCCCCTCCTGCTCTTGGAACATCTTCTTTGTATAATTTCCCACGCTCCCACTTTCCTGGAAGTGCCTGGTATTCTCCTTTGCGCTCCTGATCTATCCCTGTGGGAGTGCACAGGCTCATTTCTCAGCCTTCTTGGACTTCTCATCTCCACCCATACCCAAGATGATCTCCTCTAGCCCTGTAGCTCTAAACTATACCTTTTGTGATGAGCTTCCCAATTTTCAGCTCTGGACTCAAACTCCCTGCGCTTTGGACTTGTAGGTCAGATTGCCTACTTGATGTCTCTGCTTTGTTGTCTAATAGACATATCAACCTTAGTATGTCCAAAATAGAATTCTATCTTTGCTTTCCTCATTATCTTCATCCCATTCCCAAACATAATAATGTCTCAGAAATTTAAAAAAAATATCACCACCAGGCTACCTAGTGCTGTGCCATATGTCTAGGAATCTTCCTGAATTTCTCTCTTTTTCTTATCTTCTGTATCCTATTCATTCCAAATTATTTTGGTTACACTTATAAAACATATCCAGACTGTCAAATTCTTACTCTCTTCACTGCTACCATGTGAGTCAATTAACATTAAACAAACATTCATTAATTAGGTTGGACAGTAAAATTTGTCCATTCAGTTCTTTTCCTCAATAGCAAAAGTTTTTTTAAAAAATTATTTGATATTGAAGTCCATCTTTTGCTTATCACCCTTCAACACCATCTCACTGTGTTCAGAATGAATGCAGTGTCCTTTTTATAACCCTCATGCTTGTCTCCACATGACTGGTGCCTGTCTACCTTTCCCCTTTTGTTTTCTGCTACTCTCCCTATGGCTCACATCTTTCTAACCCCAGAAAGGGGTTCTTGATGTTTTTGGTCCTGGCAGATGCCTTCTTTCCTCTGAACATTTGAACTTAGTGTTTCCTCTGCTTTGAGTATCTCTATCTGTTTCTAGTCTTCCTCTGTATTCAGTCTGAAGGCTAGCATTTGGGAGCCATTCATAAGAGCCCAAAGTGTCCTCTTCTGCTAGTGCCACATATCTTAGTTTTAATTTCTTCTCATCCCTGTTTTGCTTATATTTCTCATTCTAACAAATGTTCTCCTTGAAGATTAAAAACAAGGCAACAAAACATTAGATGAGCCTAACTTCCCTCCCGGTACTTACTAATAGGAAGTCATTCACCAACTTCAGCAGATAACACCATCTTTTTATTAAAAAATATAAACTGAAAAATATTTGATTTGTCACAGTATAAAAATTGTTATTGTCGTAAGTTGCAAAAGTCTCAACTTTTGTGAATGTTGCCCTTCTTTCTGATGTAACACATCATTTGTATGCATGTTCCTTACATATTTTATGTATTACTCTCAAAATTCTAAGTTTGAATGTTTCCATATACTGTTACATCTGTTTCCTCAGATGTATCTCTTCTTTTTATCCCACCAGTATAATTTGGTTTTCATAGTCAGTTCTTTGTTCTTATATATCTCCTAATTCTCTCTAACATTTTAGAATGTCAGGTTATGTGAACATGCTTACTTCTTTGATTAAAATAAAATCTGTTATAGGCCGGGCACAGCACCTGTAATCCCAGCACTTTGGGAGGCCGAGGTGAGGGTATTGCCTAACCCCAGGGATTCAAGACTCCTCTCTACAATAAATCAAAGAATTGCCCGGGTGTGGTGGCACGCACTTGTGGTGCCGGCTACTTGGAAGGCTGAAGTGGAAGAATCACCTGAGCCCAGCTGGTCGAGGCTGCAGTGGCTGTGAGTGTGCCACTGTATTCCAGACTGGGTGACAGTGTGAGATTCAAATTAAAAAATAAAATATAAAATAAAATCTGTTTTGCTCTAATTTAGGACAATGTTTTAATTGTTTTTGAATATAAGAACCTCTCTATAGCATCAACGTACTTAATATACCTCCTTTTGTAAATAGTTATATTTTTATTATATGTTAGCTGAGAAAATCAAAACATGCCTGTATATTTATAATTCCAATTGTTACATGTCTATTATGGATCTGGTAGACATTGGAGTGTGAGGGCAATTGCTGGTATTGTAGACAATACACATTAAAATTGTTGAAACTTGTAACCACTGTCTGTGGCCTATTCCGTGCCATCATGTCCATCCTCACACCGCTGTTGCTGCCAGGTCTGAAAGGCTTGGCCCAGAGGCTCTCCATGCCGCGCGCCCAGGTCCATTCGAAGCCCCCACGAGAGTAGCTTGAAACCATGGATGTCGCCATCGGGATCACCTCCTGCTACCAGTGTTTCCTCTTCCAGGCGGGCTGAATACAGTCGCATCTGGAGAATTACAAGAAGTGGGAGTGAGGCACCGTCTTCTCTGCCTGTGACCTGCCCACCTCACCAGCCTTCCTGATCATGTCTCCAGCATTCCTGACCTGCCTTTCCTGGATTATGTCGTTCAATTCCAGTCACCTCTTCTGCAATCAAGACCTCTTGATGTCTTCATGGTGACATCCTGTGACCACATGCATGGGCCCCACTTGGTGGGATCCCCTTGTAACAATAAAGCCTATTTAAACCTTAAAACAAAATTGTTGAAACTTGCCTGTTACCTTTGCTGCTCACTTGGTTCACTCAAAATTGTAATCTTAAAAATAGAAATAACCGGGTATCTATTATGTACAAAGAATTTATTAGTAAAGATGGGAAGGAGAGAGAATTATGTTCAAGTTTAAGTTAGTTCTCCTAGCATTCCTATTCTCTTTAATGAAATCTTTAAAACTGATTCTCTTAGGCTATCTATATGCAAGAAACAAAGTGAAAATAGATCAATTGTAGGGCCTGTCAAAGGGCAAGCCTTAAGTCAGCTCACCCACAGAACATCAAATAAAAGAAGCAGAGAAAAGAGAGAGACATGGCTGAGCATAACTAGAGGACTAGTCCTGGCAAAATCTGATTATTACTTGCAGGAATCATTAATTTCAAGAGACAAAGCTTAATCTGAGTTTATGATTTTTAAAGCATGCTACCTCTGTCCATCAATATTCATAGCTTGAATTGTTCTAGGCCATAACTGACTACCTCAACAAATATGACTGCCATGATTTCTGGCCAATACAATGTTTTTCTTTTTTTCCCATCTAGTCATGTCTTTATGACCTTTTTTCATCCAGTGAATTATTAGTAGCTGTCAGCTGAATGGGACTTCCAAGAATATCTTTTCTATTTGTTTTTTTTTTTTAGAGATAGGGTCTCACTCTGTTGCCCAGGCTGAAGTACAGTGGGGTAATCCCAGTTTACTGCAGCCTCTACCTTCTGGGCTAAGGTAATCCTTCCACCTCAGCCTCTTGAGTAGCTGGGACTACAGTTGCATGTCACCATACTCAGCTAATTTTTTTTTTTTTTTTGCAATTTTTGTGAAGATGAGGTCTCGCTATGTTGCCCAGGCTGGTCTCAAACTCTTGGGTTCAATCAGTTCTCCTGCCTTTGCTTTCCAAAATGCTGGGATTACAAGTGTGAGCCAATGTGTATGGTTTCTGCCTCAACCTCCTCAGTAGCTGAGATTACAGATGTGCAATATCATGCCTGGCTAATTAAAAAACTGTTTTTGTTTTCTGTAGAGGCGTGGGTCTCACTATGTAGCCCAGGCTGGTATGGGGGAACTCTTAGCTCCAAGTGATCCTCTTGTTTCTGCCTTACAAAGTGCTGGGTTTAGTCATGAACCCAACTGCTCCCAGCCCCAGGAATGCTTTTACCTTCTTGATAAAATGTAACACATCCACCTAGGATGCTCCTTCACCTCTGTTCCTTTTACTTTTTCCTCTCAGAAATGTATATGTACTATTCTAAGTTTAGCAGACATCACACAAGTATGAGGCCCCAAACTAATGAAGTTAGGTTGGTAGGGCATACAAATAGAAATATCTTGTTTTCTTATTGATGTTATTGAAAAGATAAGCCAATGCCAACCACTGTTAATCTTCAGTTTTATTTTAATATATAAATAATAAATCTCTATGGATTTAAACTGCTCTTAGTTGGATTATAGAGGAGAGAGAGGTGCTCTTGCTGAGAATTATTTTAATATATGGATAATAAGTATCTACTGGTTTAAACTACTCCTAGTTGGGTTAGACAGGAGAGAGAGAGAGACAGAGAGCGAGAGAGAGAGAGGCAGAGAGAGAGAGACAGAGAGAGAGAGAGAGGTGTTCTGGCTAGGTCTTCTCTTGACTAACATCTGCTAGCTATTGCTTCTCTTGTGTGGCAGGCATTTATATGCTGACCGTCTTGGGGTGTTCCTGTGATCCCAGCAGGAGACCTCCTCTGTGCTTAGTTTCTTTTAAACACACCTCAGTTTTTCCTTCTGGATGTCAACACAGCCTTTTGTTTCTGGTTTCCCTTGCTTGGTAAATTGCTTTCATGATTTAGAACAAGCAAGATGTTTTACTTTGTTACTTTCTGTAGTGTCCACTTTCTCCAAGGCAAATTTACCCAACCCTTTACCCCTTCTTCTATTCAACTTTTTCTCTCAACTTTCCATTTTCTCTCCTGCGGAAGTACTCCTGAGCAGATCATTCAGTTTGTTGCATTAGAAGATCCCCAACTGAGGATTAATTTGCCAGTCTCTTCAACTGCTTTTATTAGAACTTTCTTATTTGGCTTCAGAGGAGGAGCAAGATACAGCTTTCTGTATAGACCAAACATCCAAGATACCTTCTGTCTCCCCTGTCTAGTAAACATAAACTGGTAAGAAATTGAGGCTTTGTAATATTTCATCATGCATATGTACCACAATTTTTTTAATCCAGTCTACTTTCGATGGGCAGCATGGTTGGTTTCATGTTTTTGCTATTGTGAATAGTGCTGCAATAACAGCCATAAAGAAGGATAAAATGACGAACTTCTCAGCAACTTGGATGGATTTAGAGTCTGTAATACTCAGTGATCTATCACCAAAACAAAGAACTGAGTACCACATGTTCCCACTCATAAGCAGACCCTGAACAATTATTATAATATCATAAGAAAGGAATTGGCAGTAGTGGGAAACTGCTAGGGGAGGGAGCAGGAGGAGGGGCACACTTCATCAATAAGGGTACCTAATCTCAAACTGGGTAACATGGGGACCAAAGTGAAGCCCAAACATTACCTGTACAATGACCATTTGTATACCTAACCCTGAATTGTACCCCACCTGTTTAAAATAAAAATTAAAAAGAAAGACAAAAAGAAATTGAGGCTTGAATACACATTTACTTGTATGAAGAAAATACATTTTACTTCCTAATAAGTACTAGATACAGTATCTGCCTCACCAACCATTTTATACTTGACATTTATAGCTCTCAGTTTTGTGTTCCAGATAGCAATTCTTCAGATGTTAGGAAAAATCTAATTGAATTTTTTATTACATACATATAAATAATCTTGTAAAAAAGTACTATTTATGTATCTAACAATCCTTGTATGAATTGCTGACCAGTAGTGAATATTATCACTTATATTAGTCTCACTCATCAGCTAGGTCTAGAATTTTATTACTGTTTTAGTTAGAATTTTGTCATAGTTAGGTTGGATCTTTCAAAATATGCTATATTGACCATTTTTAGTTCTTCTTATATAAAAATCCAGGAAGGTTGTAGGTTTTCTTTCAGTTTGGTCTTCGCCTTTTCATTTTTTAATATTTTTTGCTTTACACATATTTTCAATTTCTATGTAAAGTATCAAACTTTATGTCTTGTATCTTGAAATAAGTATTTAAAAGCCATTTCTCATTTTGATATATCTGTAGTTTCCTTTAAATATTTAACTCATTTAAAAATTATTTTGGTATAAAGTGAGATATGAGAATCTACCATTATATTTTTTGATGTTCTCAATAACATTGATACCACTCATCTTTCCTCACTGACATGAGGAATTATTTTTTACATTTGCTTTTTTATTTATTTACAACTTAATTAAAAATTAAAAATTAAGTTGTACTTAATTTTTTACTTAAAAATTTTATATTAACTAGTCTTGAGCATTTACATTGTGCAATGAATGAAATAATCACTTCTCCAATTTTCTTATTCCAAAAAAAATTTTATGTTTCCTTTCTCTTTTTCTCTCTGTTTTACTAATGAACACCATACATTTGTTTTATTGATGTGTTAGAAGAATTGTTTCTTGGGATGTGTTTCTTAATTTGTTACTTTGTAGTCTTTAATAGGTTAATTTTTTCTGTTTACTTTTCACGTGATTATTTCATTATTCTTTTTTAAAACAACTTATTTGAGGCTTAATTGATATACAAAAATCCTGCACATGCTTATTATATACAATTAATGAGTTTTGACATACACATGCACTCATGATAGCATAAACGACAATGCAGGTCTTAGACGTATCCGTCATCTTAGAAGTTTCCTTGTGTCCCATTTTGTCTGTGTGTTTTGTTTTCTTTGGTTTTGATTTTTTGTGTGTATGTGGTATGGAAACTTAACATGAGGTCTATCCTCTCAACATGTTTTTAAGTGCACAATACTATATTGTTAACTATGGGTACTATTTTTACAGGAGGTATCTAGAACTTATTTAACCAAATTGAAAAAACCAGCATGGTGCCCATGACCCACTCGCCAGGTAGTGCTTTCTATTCCCATGGGCAGGAGCAGAGTGTGGCAAGAAGATAGGAGTACTGAGATAAAATCATTTTCCCCTGGAAAAACTGAAACATATTAAATCCCTCAATTTCAGCTCTAACAAATTTGTCCCTTTTGAGTTCTGTGTAATCCTTGCAGGGGTAAACCATGTAGTTGTCATTCTAACTCAGTCACACATTGGTTTAATGTATAGTTCCTTTCCAGTATGGTTCCTGACAGTGCCCAGCAAGCACACATTGGCATCTCCGGTGTTGGTGCACCAGGAACCAGGTCCTTTTCCTTGCCTGGTTCTAAAACAATGAGTTTGCTCTTGCACTTTAAACCCCCCTCTCTCTGCTATGTTCATTTTCCCTGACTCTTTCCTCTCAGGGTGCCTCTCCTCCTGGGGAGGGAGAGGCCCTCTAGTATTGCCCTCCAGTTGATTTCAAAGCAAGAGAAGTTTTGGTAATCAGAGGGCAAAGAGAACATGAGGACAATGGGGGTGAAAAAATTTTCTGACATATGAAGGGGAGGACCCAAAAACCGCTACAATTTATTTATAAAAAGTTGAGTATTTACTCTTATGTGTTTAAACTTCAGTCATCTCCAAATACTCTCCCTTTGATTCAATAAACCTATCCAGAAGCTTTTTCCACTGCTCAAAACAGTTTTTGAACTTGTCAGTTTTGATGCCGTTTTTTGTTTCACCTCTTCCACATAGGCAAAAGATTTCCCTTTGAGGACTTTTTTCATCTGGAGAAACAAACAAACAAAAAGTCACTTGGAGCAAGATCATGTGAATAGTGAGGGTGGGGCAGGAAGGTCATGTTGCTTTTTGTCGAAAACTGCAGAACACTGAGCACTGTGTGCTCCTAGTGAAATGAGCAAATGCATTGAAAGAATCTCTAAAAAAAAATTCACTGAAGCCTAACAAAATCTCTGACAACAACACTAGCTGGTACACTGATGCCAATCTAGAACACTTACCGAGTGATGCAAGCCTGCACTACAAAAGGCCTGCCCTCCAAAAAATAATTCTGGGTTTTTTGTTTGTTTGCTTTTTGATTCCCCCTCATAAAAAGTTATTGAAAGGAGAAACAAAAACAAAAACAAGAACAAAAAAAACCAAAGATTATAAGATGAAATGAGAGATATCCTGTTGAGAGTTCCTCCCTAATAATTCTGCTTTGGGGCCAATTCTTATAATACTAAGTTGTTTTTATTTGAAATCTGAATAAATGGAGCACCATGGGAAAAATTAAGAAGTATGGGTGATATGGATAATGTAGATAACCTTCACTCTAGATATCAGTTATTGTGAATAATAGTCAGCGATTTGAAATAATTGAATTATAAAAATATGCATGCTTAATATAGCCTAGCGAAGCAGACATATGGATTTCAAAAAACTAAGTAGGCTAGAAAGAGTCATGAGCCTATCTGACATTTAATCAGATAGAATTATGCAATAATATGTTTTTCAACCTTTTTCCTTCCAATATCATTAAAATTATTATGCTATGATGTATTTGTGACTATGGTATTACTGATGACTTGAGTGATAGAATGGGATGTTTATAAATAAGTTTAATGCAGTTAATTAAACAGAGAAAAATAAATTTAGGGAAACTGCTTGTTTTAAAAGACATTTATTTGAGTTGAAATGTTTCTCTTGTGTGTTGCAGGCCTTTCCTTGCCATATACAAATGCAGACCGTCCTACGTTTGAAGTTGTCTCTTCCCATTGGAGGGAAGTTGGTACCTTTGTGAAGGCAGCCATTTCATTTTAGCTGGGCATCAGCTTGAACCATCTGCTGTGTAGGTTTCCCAGTGGTCCACAGCCACAACAGAGTGTTTGAAGTGATGCTTCAGGGTATCTTTTAAAACATTTTGTTTCTAATCTCCCTTTTTGTAGGTACTTGCTTCACTCATCATCCATAAACTGCTTGAACATCCTGTGCAAATCCGTCCTCCCCACTGATCCAACTCAGTAGATCAACAAATTGGCCCCTATTTATTGAGTTCCAATTATGTGCAAGACACAAAGAGGTGGCTGTATTTTATCAAGCTTCAGTGCAGGTTGACTGGCTCTATTCCAGGGCCTCCTTGTTGGTAATTCTACCTTGACATTTAATGATGAGTAGAGCTTTTAAATGTTGCTGAAGAACTGTTCAAAGACAGAAAGTTCCTTTAGAAGAGATACAGGAAAATGATAGAACCAAAAAATTAATTGTGATAAGATTATTTATTCTGGAAAAAGCAGAAGGGTTTTTAAATGAAAGAATTATCTAAACTATTATGATAAAGAAATCAACTACAAACAAGAACATCCAGAAAGTTTTTCAGGATTTCAGGGCTTATAATTAGGTGTTATAAGCTTGGCTTTGGGCTTTTGCATTGTGAAATATAATAAAACACATTAGTTCCTTTGCATTTCAGATTTTTTAAAATTGCATAAAAACTAGAAAGTTATGCTTAAACTCATTATTTGAATCCACAAAAAATAAAAAAAGTTATGATTATCATTTTACATATAAAGATAAGCAATAAATTCATTAATTACTTTTAAATGGTCTACTATCAGGATATAGTTTTTTAAATTTTTGTATGGGTTAACTTTCTAAGTATTACAGACTAAGCAATGCCTAAAGATTTTTTTTAGAGACAGGGTCTCACTTTTTCACCCAGGCTGTAGTACAGTGGCATTGGTTACAGGTCACTATATCCTTGAACTGAGGTTTAGTGATTCTTCTGCTTCAGCCTCCTGAGTAACTTAGACTACAGGCCCATGACACCATACCTGGCTAGTTTTTTAATAGTTTTTGTAGAAATGGGATCTCACTACATTTCCCAGGCTGGTCCTGAACTCCTAGACTCAAGTAATTCTCCTACCTCAGCCTCCCAAAGTGCTAGGATTATAGGTGTGATACACTGGGTCTGGCCTGTGTAAAGTTGTTTTGTTATAAAACAGTTTAAAGATAAAAACAGATTATAGCTCTGTGTACAAAATGGGCATGTAATAGCACTACCTTATTCAATTGCTTTGAAGATTATATCAGATGATATAAGTGCTAGATCATATATACAGTTCCTGGAACATAAATGTGAGATATTGTCTTTGTTGTTGTTTTTTCCTTTTTTGAAAATCACCATGAAAAAGAAAAGATTCATAAATACAACATGCCAAGTACTCAAAGTGAACAGATTTTTAAAAATAATGTTTATTATTCAATGACTTGAAAATTTTAAGATGAGTGTTATACAATGTCTGAAGTTATTAGTGACAATATGAATGATGAAGAGGACAGACTGTGCTGTGTGATTAAGAATTATTAAGCCTAGATTGCCTCAGTTTTTTATCCAATATAATCACGGTCTCTTTCACATAGGCTTACATGAACACTTGGTTAGTTAATAGATGCAACCCAGTTATGGGTAACACAGTGTTCAGCACATGATAAATGTCAAAGCATTCGGGTTATTATCATCATGGTCATTGCTAACATCATTTTCACTAGGCTAAATCTTGTGGATTCAGCATCATTTTTTGGATTTAAACTACTGATAGAGCGCAGTAATGGAGGTGTTTGAAGTACCATCCCTCCTTCTATATTCTGAACCAATAAAATGAGAGCCTTAAAAAAGGACCAAGACAGCAGCTTCATTACTAGTAAAGCTGGGTAAGGGGACTTTGCTGAAACTGCAACCAAAATCAGAACTCTTACTCTTACCTCAGTTGAATCAATGTTCCTACCCCAAACTCTGAGTTTCTGTCCTTTCTTGGCAGAGACTGCCTTGGGGGAATGATCACTTAAGCAGAAAAGAGTGTTTGTATTCAAAGGCAGGCTAGATGAAAGGGTGCACCCAGAAGGATTAAGCTACACCTGCTCAGAACCTTTCTCCTAAAATGAGCCATTCCTCCTCTCTAGGATAAGAGTAAATGGGAGGTGGTGGTAGAGAACATGACCAGGTACCAACTCCCTCCTGGCGAGGGCAGTATGTGTTCCCTCCTCCATGGGAATGTAAGGAATAAAGGATTAAAGTCATACCTAATGATCTGAGCTCACACAGTTCGGTTCCAACACATTTTTTGTTTTAACTGTATCAAGTAAGACTTAATTTTCTTGCACTTGAGAATTTACTATCTGGAAAATGGGGTTTTGATAGATGGTACTTCTCTTCTATATTGCAGCAATAGTTTGGAGATTAAAGAGATGACTGCCTTGGAGATGCTCTGAGGGACTCACATAAAAGAGGCCATTATGTTCAAGTATCGCGGACTAGATTATGGGCCTTGTAGAATACTAACAATTTAAATAGCCAGTTTGCTTTTCTCTAGCAATGCTTCCTTCTGATCTTTTCCATTTTTAATCAGGCAAAAGTTACTTCCAAATTCCCTTTGTTTGTTAGAACCTTGTTTTCTCAAAAGATAAAAAAAAAAAAGTTGAGGCATCTTCTAAGATTAGAAAAATATAGTCTTTAAGACTTTCTTGACATTTATACTAAAATAGCAATGTAGCTGAAATCAAGTGGGAACATTTAGAAAGCTAGGATGATAATTGCAAAAAAGGGGAGGGAGTGAAACGATTTTCACTGCTTTTGTTAAAAAGTTTGTGCTTGTCATACTATGCCACATCTTATTTTTGAAATGCATCGAAAGTTGTCGCCAGTTTGATCTCTCAGATGGTGTGTGCCAATTCCTTCCCCAGCACTCTGCCACTTGGCTTGTTTCCAGTGATGCCATGTGTAGTTTTCCCTTTCCTCCTCCCTTTTCTAAATAGAGAGGAAAACAGGTCCATTCTGGCATTATCTTGCAAGCTGTATAATTGGAATTAAAATTCAAGACATGGATGTCTCTAACTCAGAGGGCCAATTGCATTCACAATTCCTCAAGTTTCCATTCCAAAGAATATAACTTTATCTTTAAACATGATAGCCTCAGAGTTTTTATAAGCATGTAGTCTGGGTTCAAGCTGAAATTGGAGTAATTTTTCTTTACCGATTTTTAGCTTTTTAAAAATTTTCTAATAGGTTTCTTAAAAGTGATATTCAAAAATTGCACTCTTCATTGACTTCCAATTTGTCAAGTTTCTTTTTCTTTTTATATATGCTGTGCACTTACCAGATGATCATTATCTAGTGAATTTTGTAACTGTTGATATTTCTCAGTATGCGAAATTTAGAGGAGGAACTCAAGCTTTCTGTACCTTATAACATCTATATAAATCTTTTCCTCTAGTGAGCTGAGCATCCATTGCCTGTATTAGGAGACAATAGTGTTTGTTTTTTCCTCTAACCTTTGTCATTTATTCTTCCATGTTGGTGGGCAATCCATCTAACCTATCTATGTGTCAATAGGTATATCCACTTTTGATGGTAGAAGTCAGTTACCTGCTAACACCTGG
Organism: Tarsius wallacei; assembly: GCA_963574415.1. Lineage (NCBI taxonomy): Eukaryota > Metazoa > Chordata > Mammalia > Primates > Tarsiidae > Tarsius > Tarsius wallacei. The sequence goes on from CAUYQG010096290.1 coordinate 34,599, forward strand.
GGAAAATAAATACATTCTTCTCTGACAGATCCTTCCTTCTGAGGAACTTGCTTTGATCTATAATTATGTCAGTAGTCCTCACTGAATCTTGAGGAGCAAGTTGGCAGTTGTTTTTACGTTATAGATGGTTCCTCATGTGGCTACACTCCCTGCTCATCACCTGGAGAGCTTGCAGTGGACATGGTAGATCTTTCACCAAGACAGGTGCCACCTTTAGGGGTGGGTGAGGGCTATGTGCACAAAGGGACACATTTCCCCTAAGTTTTATAGTCTTTTGTGACATGCGTCCTATTTATAACTGTTAAAACATTCACTATTGCTCTTTTTAGGTATAAATTTCTGTTTATATAGCGCCTTCCGGTGGGTAGAAAAGAGGTAGGTGAAGTATTTTTCTATTTTATTTTTTATTTTCCTCCCCCAAAAGGTCAAAGGCAAGGTGAGTGTGAAAAGTAAGTGGACATCCAGTCTTGGGCACTGAAGAATGTAGAATGAAAACTAAAATGCTAAAAGTGTAGATCTGCCAGAAATTGAAACCCTTTCCCTGCCAATGCTTTCTTTATATTAAGTCTAGTATAATTCATATATCACTTGCATTGGTTTTAAGTGCAGTGAGTCACAGTACATAGCATACTTCCTTGAGCATAAAGTTGTCAGCAATTTGGTCCACAGTAACTGATCTAGCAGGCAGGTGATTAACAGTCATATTACCCTAGTAGACTTATCCTAGACAGTTTATATCAGTAACTGGATGCTCCTACTGCCACTTGATGAATACGTTTATGGATGTCTTGGCTTCAAATTTTTGAAAATGAACCTCCCTGGATGCCAGGAGAGCTGGTCTGCCCCTGAATGTTACAGGTAGGAGGCTGGCTGTCTGTAGGTATAAGTGAATTTGAGAAGCAGCGAAGTGGAAGGGACTCAAGGACTATACCAGCTTGCTGCTTGGAAATCCTCCAACACAATGTCAAAACAGTAGGGACTCTCTGAGCACTTGCCAAAGCTGCACTTAAAATTAATGATTATTTGTGAGAACAGACAAGGAGGAAAATCTACTTCATTCACGAGTTAGTGGTGTGGATTAGTTTCATTGGTATCTAATGGTTGACTGCCACTGAACAGATCTTTTTTTGTACTTTCTGGCTCCTTCCTCAAGATACCAGAAGTTCTTTGTTTAACTAGTGCTTTATCTAATTCTGGCACAATCAATTCCACCTCATTCTCTCTCAGCGCAATTGGCAAGACTTTAGTGTTTATAGGGAAGGTGTTTTCCCTCTAATTTAATACCTGAAATCTGTTTATGTTCCTTCCATTAAGAAAGTCTTCCTTTGTCTCTTTTCTGTTTTCTTCCCCTTTTTTTCTCCTTCTTCAAGCTATACATTGTTTTGTTATTTTTTTTTATTTTTTAGGTCTGTGCTCTTACTTCTTTTTAAACATAAAACTTATTCTTATCAATATATTTCTCTTGCTTTAAAATGCACCAGTGAAGCACTGATTTATGCATGTACAGATTTATGCATACAGTTTGTTCATTGTTTAGCAATAAATGTCCATATTATATAATGAGGCTGGTGTACAGAACGTTTTAGTGGCACAGATTAAAAGCCCCATAATAAGTACAACTTATCTATTACAAAGTTCCATAGACATGTTTTTATTACAAGTCCAATGGGAATCCTTTTCATCACATCATCCCTATCATTGTGTTTGCTTTTAGTGAATGCCTGCATGGTAGAAAAGAAAAAAATAAATGTCTATTTCAGGGCAGCGGTTCCCAAAAGCTTAAGCTTGTAACCATCAGTTAAAAGTTTTGAACAAGTGCTTTCTAAATATACCTTAATTTGTACATCAATGTCCTTATATATGTAACATGATTATTGGTATAAAAAGGTACATTATGTAAATACATATAAGCAGGCATTTAAAAGTCCACAGTGAAATCGTAGAAATAGAAATTCTGATTTGTTTTTTCCTTGCATCCACGTAGATTATATTTACATACTCAGAGGTGTTTACTTTGGGAACAGATGATTCCTGTATCTAATTGACCATTAGAAGAGCCTGGGGAAATTTTGAAGAATTGATTTCCCCCCATACCTACTCAATTAAATTATGTAATTGAGGTTGTAGGGTACTGGCATATGTATTTTGCAAATACTTTCTGATAATTCCAGTGATCTATTTGTGGGAACCACTGTTCTAACCCAATGTTTTTCAGAGGGTGCAAGAATTTGCAACATCACTATGAAACTCCAGTTGGATGCAGTGAATAGTATCTTAGGATTCCCAAGAATATTTTGAGGTTAACAAGGTGCTATGGGTTGAATTATGTTGTCCAAATAGAGGTTGAAATCCTAACCCTGTAAATGTTACCTTATTTGGAAATATCTTTGCAGATGATCAGGTTAAGTTGAGGTATCAGGTGGGTCCTAATCTACTATGACTGATTTTCTTATAAAGAGGGTAAATTTGAACACAGTTATGGATGTCCACAGAGAGAGAATTCTATGTGAAGATTGGAGTTATGCTTCCATAATCCAAAGAATTACCAGAAGCTGGAAGAGAAGTCTGAAACAGGGCTTCTCTCAGCACCTTTCTGGGAAACATGACCCTGTTAATACCTTTATGTCAGGCTTCTAGCTTCCAGAACTGTGAGTCAATACATTAATGTTGTTTAAACCACCTACTTTGTTGTGCTTTACTATGACAGCTCTAGCAAACTAATGCACAATGGAAAGAACCATTTGTAGCCAAAACTGTCAAGCTAGTCTAAACCAAACCAAGCCAAAAATGACAAACCATTTTATCCTTATTTTTTTTGTCTACTTAAATTTTCTTTCCAATCTGTTTCATGGGAGAGTTTCTACTTTGAGAATGGATAGTATAAGTATACAATATTCTAGTTTAATTATGCTTTAAGAGAACATGGATTAGAGGACAATTTAAAAGTAAACATGAACATTCTCAAAAACGTAGATACAGAAAATTGTAGAGAATATAAACAATCATATTAATATAACCACAAACTTTTTTATACTCCATATCATACTTAAAAGCATACTTAATAACTTATTAAACATTATACATGTTATAAGGGTTAATAGAGTGAAAAATAGTATTAACCATATTCTCATACTTCAAAAATCTTAATAGACTTCTGATTAATTCTCTATCTCTCTACCTATATCTCTATCTCTATCTCTATCTCTCATCTCTCTATATGTTTACTCCTTGAAAATAATGGGAAAGAGAATAAATCTACATGGGCAAAATGAATATGAGAGAAGAATAGAAGATGACATCACATAAGAGGTGTACATAAAATATGGAAAACAAAGGACAAATGGTAATTGATGTAACAGGTTGGAGAAAGGTAATGTCTGACTGCCTGCATTGGATTACAATGCAGCAGAAATAAGTCATCTTCTGAGGAAGAAACCTTGAAATGCTAAGAAATTGGAAGCAGCGGATACATCCAAATTGAAGGAGGGATTTAAAATGGAAAGAGTTATTGATATACAAGGTATCTTGCAGATCATTTATGACCTCTAATTTATTGGAAGGTGCTGGTTCTAATCAAGTGAAATCTTGAATTAACTAAAACAATTCATAAGCAGGGCAATTGGATGTTTTTATCAAATGCTCATAGTTATTTGTGATACCATTTCCTTTTGTTTTTCTGTTTAGAACTTATTAATATTGCAAACAATGATTGTATATTTCCCCCTTAGACAAGAAAATGAGAAATGCAAACTAAAATTTTATTTCATCAGAATTTGTATAATATAAAATGGTGCAAAGTATTTTATGAAATAAGGTGTACTTAAAAACATTGAAGTGTACTGGTTAGAATAATATGTAAAGTGCAATGTGACCATTTTATGTGAGTTAGTTAAAATTAATTCTGTCCTAAAATAGCATCTCTCCTATTACATTTAAAATCATGTTTTTAAGTAAATAACAAAACATTAAACAAAATATGCTCACGTGCTTATTAAATACCTTAATGCCAGTATTTGCCAGTGATTCATATAAAGATAATGCTCATTTGTGTTTTGTCAGACTTAGTTCAACATATACTCCTTGGGGAAAAAAATATTTTGCCTATTATGACTTCAATTATGTGCTAGAATAATTAGCTCACAGATATCTGGGTAAAATTTACTTGAAATTAAACTCATTTAGTTTTATCCGTCTGATATTGCAGTGATAAGTTTGCAGTACTATCCATCATATTCAAGGATAGCTAGTACCCTTATAATGGTTACTTAAGTGAAACAGTTTGGATTGAAATTTCTAGAAATAAATCTACATGATAGAGTATATCCAAAGTTCAACTACTTTGTATAGTATGGAATGTATACCATAACATATACTAGCTATCAAACAGTGACTTATACCAACTACCACTATAAACTCTTCCAAACTTCTACTTTTTTGTAGTTTATAGAACATTACTTTCAAATAATGTAATTAAAAATAAATGGACAGTTTTGTATTCTCCATGTTAATCTTAATGATCCTTTAAGATAAAAGTATCCGAAGCTACGGAATTTTTTGACTGTTGAATATCCGAGTTACAGGTAGAAACTGAAATGGGAGAAAATGATGGAGTATAGTTGTCTTCTACTGTGGACTCTAAGGGTTGTGGTTTGCTCAAGGGATTAAAACTGTTGGCGATGTTACAAATGACATTAGACTTTACCTAGAGGAAGTATCTGTTACAAAGAGTAAGAATCTATCACTGCTTAGGAAATATTGGTTTCCTTTTCCTTTTTTTTAATTTATTTTTTGACAAAAGTGATCAAGTCTGTCTGTTTTGATTAATTCCACGTTGCTAAGATCCCTTTTGCACTGTTGTTGCAAGATACAAGATCTTTTAATAGCTAACTAATTCGTATCCAAAAAATTCATTAGTGGTTGGTACCATTTTAATTTTGAATGTGATTTTCTCTTCTCTCTCTCTTTTTTTTTTTTTGCCAATCAGCTACCTTTAGATAAAATGTATACGTATAATATTATGTTAGAAGTTTGTAGATTTTTAGTATAAATTCGTTGACATAGGTCTTATTTTATTTAAGAAATAAAATTAATTTTATTGTTTTCTGATAAGAGAATACACTAAAGAACATATTCTTGATTATTAGAGATTCTTACAGTATTTAAAATGGGTTATTAAAAAGTAAAAGTATAGTGCTCCTAAATAGATATAGGGGATTGGTTGTAGGATCCCTGCAGTTACCAAATTCCAAGGATGCGCAAGTCCCTTACAAAAAATGGCATAGTATTTGCATATAACCAGCCCACATCCTCCTGTACACTTCAAATCACCCCTAGACTACATATAATACCTAATACAATGTATATAAATAGTTGTTATGCTATATTGTTTTTATTTGTATTTTCTGTATTAAGTTCTGTATTAAATCTTGTATTCTGTATTTTTTGTATTGTATTGTGTACATTTTTAATCCATGGTTGGCTGGATACAATAGGTCAGTCGTGTAAAAAATAATTGGTCAGATATTAGATTAGACATAAACTTTATATTTGAGTGTGTTTTGTGCATATTTTATAATTTCAAAGAGCTAAATTTACTGAAGGAAGACATTGTCAAAGGTAGATACTCAACCCTCCTCCATATCCAGTTGCCTCTTCCAAATCTAGTAGCCTTGAAATTTTTTTCCTTAGTGTCATTCATCATACTAGTTGATTAGAAGGGTAGAAAATAGTTATGTTAATACCAGTATTGAATATATTTTTCTAAAGGAGAAGAGAGAAATCAATTATTTAACAAGAAAAATATAAGATGACAGATTAACACAGACATACATTCAAACAAAGAGAAATAATAGTTTTCTAAATATTTAAAAATTCATTCTAAAATATTTAATTATGACTTTCTAGGATTATTCTCCTATGACTTAAAAAGTGAAAAAAATAGACTTTTTTCTTGCTCTTTTCAGTCATATCTAGTGAGGGAAACAATTAACACATAGAAATAAAAAAATTTATTTAAAAATTTCCAATTGTAATCAAGTGTTGTTAAGAGAACAAACATGGCCTGGAATTGATCATAATTGTAAGAAAATTTTTACTCTTCCTTTAATAACATGTGACCTTCTCTTTAGACAAAGATAAGAAAGACTTAGCTTTGTCAGTGACATTTCAGCAAAGATTGATGAAATGGAACTAGTTATGCAAAGAGAAGGGGGAAGCATTTTTGGCAGAAGTAGCATTATGTTCAAGTAATCCACGCTTGGAAAGAGCTTGGTATGTTTCAGCTACAGAGAGTAGCATGTAGCTGAAGTAAAAAGAGAATGTGACATGCTAGGAGGCTAAAGACTAAAGATGGAATAGTGACTAGAGTATATAGGTGTTTGGGATTTTATTCTAAGTGCAATGCAAAGTCATTAAAGAGAAGTCATCTCATCTGATTTGAGTTTTAAGGACATCCTTCTGCTCTGTGAAAAATAAATTTCAGGAGAATAGAAGTATAGATTTTATTTAGAGCCATTTGCTGAAACTCAGGCTAGAGATATTGATAATCTGAACTAAGAAGGTGTCATTGTAGATCCAAAGAGCAAAACTGAGATATGCTTTGAAATCAGAATCATAAATAGGCATTATTGTGTAGGTTATGGTGTAAAGAGAGTGAAATATAGGAAGAGGGACTAAGGGTGATTTAAGCTTTAGAGGCTATCAACCGAATTACAAAATTGGAAGCATGTTGAGGGATAAGTTTTAACAAAGGAAGAATAAAACATTTTATTTTAGAAATAACATTTGAAATATATGAAGTATTTGAGTAGAAGATGAAGAAAGAGGTTAAATGTACAAATCGGGATCTCAGTGAATGGGTTTGTTTAGACATTGAAAATGAATGTATTCACCTAAGGAGGACTATAACAAAAAAATGAGAAGAAAGTCCAGAATCAAGAACTTTCTGTCATTTAAGGTAGCAAAAGAGGCTGAAAATAAGTGTAGGAGAAGGAACAGCTGGAGACTGTGGTATCATAAAAGCCAGGAGAAGAGATTATTTAAAGAAGAAAGTGGTGGTCTTCTCTGATACATACAAAGCAAGTGAGATGAAGAGAGTTTGGCAACTTGAAAGTGAATTCAGCAAGAGCCATTTTGGTATCATATGTCTTTGCCATTCCTCCAATCCAGCTCTAGTTATTTCCTTGCTAAAAATAATAGAAAATACTAACCCCAAGTATGCAAATGGAATTGCCATTGGGAGTGAGTTTTGTGTGAAAGAGAAATAGGCTTCTCTTTATTTGAACACAGCTCGAATCCTAATGGACTCATCTCTCTGTGTCTGAATAAAATACTTCATATTCAAAAGTTTCATCTTGGAAAGTTGGTTTAAAACAACTGATGATATTTTAACTTAATTTCTCTAAACTCATGAATGTTTTCCCAACTTGTTTACTAAAATATTTTAGATTATTGTAAACATCATACTGATTCTTCTGGCAGACCTAGATGGGATGGCAAAGAATCAAGAAATAGCCAGCACTTGGTTGGGTTATTGTTTTGTGTTCTATTTCTATTTACTTAGTTGAAGCTAGAAACAGAATTCATTCCAAATGGCTCAATTGAAGAGAATTTAAGTGAGCACATTACTTGAAGGAAACACATATTAATGGTGAGAAAGAGTCTTGCATCAATGGAAAACTATTGCTACTCCTATAGTGGATGAGTCAAAAAGAGGAAAGATTTTTACTGGAGCTCAGAGAGTTGGTACTGTGGAGGAAGACTGCTCAGTGGAAACAGTTGTCCTGGAACATCTAATTATTGCCAGAGACATTTCAATGAAGGGGAGGAAGGAGAAGCTAGGAAAGAGACCTTTCTTTCTCTCAACTCATCCTCTTCTTTCTTTGTTATACTTCTCAATGACTAACCCTAAACAGATACCAGTCAGTGAGGTACCCTGATGTTATTTATAGACTGCAGAGATCAGCCACTCAGGATGAAGAGAAAGAGAGAGAGAGGTAGAAAAAGGATTGAGAAAGTTCTGATTTCTGGTCCAGTATGTGAGGACCTTAGAAGCCATCACTCTATCCTAATGAGGAATAAAAATAAGATCCTAAGCACTGCTCCCCAGCTGAATGAACAGACACCCTCTTGGTCAAGAGGACCCCAGAGAAGTCTTAAGAACTGAGTTCCCAGCCATGATGGGGCAGGAAGTCAGTCATACCTTTGTATACCTCTTCCTATTAACCTTTAACCAGAATTTTTTTTTTCCTAAGAAGTATGCAGAAACCAGTGGGGAAAACAAGAAACTAGACTCAGATATGGCAAGAATGTTAGAATTATCAGACCAGGGTTGTAAAACGTTTGTGACTAATATGCTAAGGGTTCTAGTGGAAAATGTAGACAACATGAAAGAACATATAGATACAACAAGTAGAGAAATGGAAATTTTGAAAACAAATCAAAAGAAAATGCTACAGATCAAAAGCATGGTAGCAAAAATGGCTAATACTTTTGTGGCTCATTAGTAGACTAGACATGTCTGAGGAAAGAGTCTCTGAACTTGAGGATATATCAATAAAAACTTCCAAAGCTGAAAAACAAAGAGAAAAAGACTAGTGAAAAAAACAGAATATCCAAGACCTATGAGACAATTACAAAAGATGGAATATATGTGCAAAGGAAATATCAAAAGAAGACAGAAAGAAGTGAGCAAAACAAATATTTGAAAAAGGATTTGGGGGTGAAGGGATGGTAGATTGAAAGTAAGTAGAACACGGGGTTAGCCTACTCTTATTTCTTTTCTTTTTTTTTTATTGTGATATTGAGGGGTACATTTAAGGGTTAGGTACACAAATATGTCTCATTCAGGCACCCTTGTTTGTAAGAAGTGTCCCCCCATCCCCAGACAGGTATTTACTGCCATTAATTGCTTCCCCTA